>JAADXL010000203.1:0-43552 GCA_023337755.1 Pythium aristosporum
ACACGCCCAAGTTCTACTACGACAAGCCCGAGACCATTTGCCGCACGCAGACGATCGTGGTCAACGCCAAGTCGGGCGAGACCACGGAAGAGCTGCAGTGTGCCGACAAGAACACGTCCCTCGTCGAGGCCTCGCAGGACGCGACCGTCTTTTGGACTTTCGCCAAGAACATTCGCAACAACAACGTGTCGTTTCCGATCGGCGCCACGTGCACGAGTCTGATGCAGCGCAACGGCGCGGTGGATGCCGCCCGCAAGGCGCAGTGCGTGTCCACCGTGTCCAAGGTCACGCCACAGTTCACGACGTACACTGAGCCCGGCCTCTTGGTCGTGTACCTCGTGTACCTCGCGTTCTTCGCCGTGCTGTTTGCGTGGTATGTGTTCAAGAACACCCACAAGACCGCGCTCGAGGCCAAGCACGAGAGTTCCAAGCGACTGCTCGCAGACCGCGGCGGGCCCACGACGCCCAAGCCCGTGGACGTGGACGACAAGCACGTGCAGATCCGCGTGTCGGACGCACAGCTGCAGTTGGACTCGGACGACATTCTGCAGACCGGGTACTCGCACTCGGTCTTCGGCACTATCGTGTTTGTGTACTACGTGCTCACGACCATCGGCCTCAGTGTCTTGCTCATGCTCATCATCATGGACTACTACACCGTCTTCTCGCCCCCGCTCTTCAGCTCGTCCGGGCCGAACGTGCTCGCGCTCTTTACCACTTGGGTCTTCACGACAGTTTGGTACGTCGTGACCGTGTCGCTCGTGACCCAAGTGGGCAACTTCTTCCGCGTCGAGTCGGCGCTCAACGACTGTGACTACGTGCACATGATCAAGCGCGACGACACGGAGGTTCTGCTCCACGATAAGTCGGGCGTCTCGGACTTTGTCGCGCGCGTCGAGAGGTTTTTCATGCCCGACGACTACATCAAGGGCTTCAAGCAGACTGTGCCCGTGCAGAAGATCGAAGACACGCGGGTCGTGGTCTTTCAGCACGTGCAGTTCTTGTATGAACCGTCGGTCGACCGCTTCGTGCCCGGCGCGATCCCCTTGGGGCGTACGTACGCGGATCTGCTGGACGAAGCCGGTGGGCTCACAGAGGCGGAAGCTCGCGAGCGGTACCAGATCGTGGGTCCCAACGCCGTGCATGTCGAGATGCCGTCCATGGCCAAGTCGCTGTCGGAGGAGTTCTTCACGTTCTTCTACGTCTACCAGATCATGTGCTACTTTGTGTGGTACTACTTTGACTACTACACGCTCGCGATTGTGATGACGACGGTGATCCTGTTCTCGGCGGTCATCAACATTTACACCAAGCGGCGCATGCAGAGCTCGGTCGTGCGCATGACGAGCTACACGACCGACGTTTCAGTCCTTCGGGATAAGGCGTGGCGCGTCGTCGAGTCGACCGAGATCGTCCCAGGCGACCTCGTGCGCGTCGATGAGAACTGGGAACTGCCTTGCGACATGGTCATCGTCCGAGGGTCCACTGTGTGTGACGAGTCGATGCTCACGGGTGAGTCCATGCCGGTGCAGAAGTTCCCCATTCCCAAGAACAGCAAGGTCGAGTACGATCCCGTGGGCGCCAGCAAGAAGCACACGCTTTTTGCAGGCACGCGCGTGCTGTCGTCCGGTCGGAGCGAAGAGATCCACGCGATCGTGCAGACCACGGGGGCGCACACGTCCAAGGGACAGCTCGTGCAGTCGATTCTGTTCCCGCTACCCATGCGCTTCAAGTACGACGAGCACCTCAAGGTCCTCATTGCCGGCCTGCTCGTCTACGGATTCATTGCCGCGGCGCTCGCGGTCCACTTCCTCACGAGCAACGGCAACCTCTCCAACAAGATGACGGCCTTCTGCTATTGCGTCTTCATGATCTCGGGCATCGTGAGTCCGCTGCTCCCCGTCGTGATCACTGTGGGGCAGGTCAACGCGTCCCAGCGGCTGGAGAAGAACGGCGTGTTCTCTCTCAACACGCAGCGCATCACGCTGTGCGGCAAGGTGCGCGTCTTCTGCTTTGACAAGACGGGTACGCTCACGAAGCAAGGTCTCGACTTCCTCGGCGTCCAGCCAGTCGCGAGCGACGGCACGTTCGGCTCGCTCGTCAAGGACGTCCAGCATGACTCGGCTCTCTCGACCGTAGCGCAGTACGCTATCGCGACGTGCCACGCCGTGGGCTCGCTCGACGGACGGCTCGTGGGCAATGAAGTCGAAGTCAAGATGCTCACGGCCAGCGGCTGGAAGCTGGTCGAGAGCGAAGGCCGTCAACCGTACGTGACGTCGCCGTCGGACCCGAACCTCCGACTCGAGTTTGTCAAGCGCTATGACTTTGACCACCACCGCATGTCCATGAGCGTGGTGGTGCGCGACCACTCGACCGGAAAGCACTACGTCTTCTGCAAGGGATCGTACGAGCGCATGCAAGAGCTCAGTCGCAAAGCGACCGTGCCGGCCGACTACAAGTCGGTGGCCGATACACTGGCCAAGGACGGGTGCTACGTCTTGGGTGTCGCGTACCGAGAGCTGCCGAGCGACTGGTCGGCCCAGGACATCGACGCCTTCGTGTCGAACCGCGAGGCCGTGGACGAGGAGCTGTCGCTGCTGGGCCTCGTGCTCTTCCGCAACGAGATCAAGGACGACACGCCGTCGGCCATTGCGGCGCTCAAGGCGGGCGACACGCGCGTCGTCATGATCACGGGCGACAACGCCATGTGCGGCTGCTACATTGCGCGCCAGAGCACCATGATCGACGCCGCGTCACGTGTGATTCTTGGCGACGTCGTCGACGGCACGCTCGAGTGGCGGGATGTCGACCACGGCACGACCTACTCGCTCGCCGACGTCCAGTCCATGGTCGCCGACGGCGAAACGCACGACGTCGAGCTGGCCGTCACGGGCAGTGCGTTTGACGTGCTCACGGCCAGCGGCGACATCCAGGCGCTGCTGTTCCACATCCGTATCTTCAGCCGCATGACACCGTCGGGCAAGGTCGAGTGCGTCAAGCTCCACATGGAGACGGGCGCTGTCACGGGCATGTGCGGCGACGGCGGGAACGACTGCGGCGCGCTGCGCATCGCCCACGTCGGTGTGGCACTGAGTGATGCCGACGCGTCAGTCGTGTCTCCGTTCACGAGCCGCTCCAAGACCATCACGTCGGTCGTTGACCTGTGCCGCGAAGGTCGCTGCAGTGTGGCAACGTCGTTCGCGTCCGTCAAGATGCTTGTCATGTACGGCGTGATCGCCTCGACACTGCGTCTGTTCCAGTACTCGAATGGTGTGATCATGTCCGAGTGGTGCTACATTCTCGCCGACGGATTCACGATGGTCGGCCTGTCGTATGTCATCACGCTCTCGCGACCGCTGCCGACGCTCGGTCCGCAGCGTCCGACCTCGAGCCTCATCGGCCCCACGACGCTCGTCTCGCTCATCGGCCAAGAGCTCATCAACGTCATCTTTCTCTTCATCGGTATCCACTTGCTCACGAGCCAGGACTGGTTCTGCCCCTTCACGCCCGACAACGTCGACTTGGCCAAGTGGTGGCTGCTTTCCGACAACGCCATGGCCACGTGTCTCTTCTTCTCCATCATCACGCAGCAGCAGCTCGCGGCCTGGGTCTTCAGCTTTGGCTCGCACTACCGCATGCCGATCTGGCGCAACTATGCGCTCGTGGTCGCCATGATCCTGTTCGCCGCCATCGACCTGTACCTGATCCTGGGCGAGCCAAGCGTCGTGACCGATCTCTTCCGCATTGCGAGCAGCACAAACGTCGTGGGGCTGCCCTACATCCCGTTGCCGCACTCGTTCCGCGTCAAGTACCTGTGCGTCATCATTGGCGACATCGCCGCCGTCATTCTCTTCGAGTACGTCGTCGTGTTGGGCCCCGTGCGCGACTACTTCCGCCGCAAGTACCACGCCGACACGCTGCCCATGCGCAAGTAAGCCACGCACTCCGAACGTGTTGTGTACGGGTACGGTATCCAATGACAGTCTGTGATGAGTACACCAATGTATTGCACGCTATCTCTGAAATAATATCGTGCATGTTAGTGACGAGTATTTGACGCCATTACAGGATCATGCTCGGGAAAGGGGATCCTTGTGCCTGTGCCGGCTCGCGGGAAGTAACTCCGTGTGACCATCACTCTCGTGTGAGCTGATACCAAAGGATATGATTGGATGATAACATTCCATTCTAACATATGATTGGCTGAAAAGCAACAAATGAGCTCTTTGAGCGCGTGGTTGAAGAACAGCATTGAGAGACTCATCCCCCCATTCTTCAGGCTGCAGAAAACTCGCACATGGACGGAACCGGCCGCGTCGGTGATCTCCCCACATTCGATCTCATTCCCTATCCATGTGGAAGCAGTGGAGCCACACGAAGCTGCCGTGGCGAAGCCACCACCACGATGACGTCAGCGGAGACCCAAGATCCGACCGCATCCCGTCGCGCCGCCGCCGACGGGCGTCCAGCGCCAGAGTGAGTCGAGCGTCGTCCCAGGAGCTCTACAGCGGCGCCTGCTGGCTCGAGGCGCTCCCCGCGGACGTGCTGGCGACTGTGCTCGCGTGTCTCGACCACGCGTCGCTCCATGCGTTTGAACTCACGAGTCGCTTCTGCGTCACGACCATGCACTCTTGCGACTTTTGGAAACGCTCGATCGCCAAGCAGCTCGTGTGCTACGAAGGCAACCGTACCGACGCTCGCGGGGCGGCGCTGTGGAAGCGAATGCACTGCATGAAGCAGCGGCGTGCGGGCTTTTCAAGCGACGCGCTGCTGACGGGCGTGCTGGCGTGTGACTTGCCCAACGACTTTAGCGTGCCGCCGACCTGGCTGCTCTTCAAGTCGCGGTGCTGGTTCTGGATGGAAAAGCTTCTTAACAAGACCACGCCCGACCGTGAATCGGCGCTGCTGTACGTGCGCCAGCTCCACTGCGGCTGCGGCTACCACGTGCCGTGCTTTTGGTCGAGCGGCGGCTCGCGCTCGCCCGACACGCGGTCGTCCATCGACTTTAGCGTGCGTGCGCACTGCTTCTTGACGCAGATCCAGTTTGTGCCGTACCAGGCATTCTGGCTCGACGGCCACCCGGCGTTTGCACCACAGCGCGTGTCCTTCACGCTGCTCCATCAGGAGGGTGAAGAGCTCGTTGCATTTTACGAATCGCCCGACGTCGCTGTCACGAACGAGATGACGCTCCACGCCATTGATCTCCCCAAGACGGTCTGGACAGCTCACGCGACGGTTCTGCGTGTGAACCTACTTGGCCGCACGCAGCGTGGGCCGCTCGACGAGCGCCCGTGGATCGCTAGGCAGACGGATCCCGTACACGGTGCGGGTGGAGCGGAAGATCATCTGCCAGACTACTATTGCTGCCTGAGCTACTTCAACGCCGTGGGGTTTGTCGTACAAGACGACTCGGCCAAGAAAGGCAGACGCTGGTGGCACCACTAAGAGCATTCAATGCAGCCAAATGTACTGGTGTTGGTCTCATCTCGAGGGGATAACTGAGGGGCGACGGAAGTGAGACCGTTAGGCGACGTGAAGCATGGGTCCGTTCTCGCCCGTTCCGATCGTGAGTGACTGGCTCTCGCGTAGCACGCCGTGCAAATACGCGACCGCACTGTGCACGGCGCGCACCATGTCGCCGCTCTTGGCAAACTGGGCTGCGATCGCCGCCGCGAGCGTGCAGCCCGTGCCGTGCGTGTTGCGCGTCACGAGCTTGCGGTTCGACATCACGTGGAACTCGTTGCGCGCGACGTCCAGCAGCACATCGTGGACGCGGTGGCCCCACGTCTTCAAGTGGCCGCCTTTGACCAGCACGAACGCCGGGCCAAAGGCCGCGAGATCACGGGCGGCTTGCTTCATGTCGTCAATCGACTCGATCACGCGGTCGTTTAGCTAGTCGTCACACGTCCCCCACAGTCTCAGCATTCCAGTAAAAAGTGCACTTACTGTAATGTAGATGCGAGACGTACGAGAACCGAGGTCTCGGGAATGTTGGGTGTGATGATGGTCGCGAGCGGGAAGAGCTTCTGGACAAGCGTGTCGTGGGCCGCAGCCTGGAGAAGGCGGTCGCCGCTGGTCGCGACCATGACGGGATCCACAACGAGTGGAAGCCTGCGTGGCGCAAGCAACGTCGCCACCGTCTCAATAATCTCCTGCGTCGCGAGCATGCCCGTCTAGAGAATTGAACCAAATAGCTTAGCTAAGGAATTCCCCGTAACTAGCGAGCCTGGACGTACGCACCTTGACAACGTCCGCGCCGATATCATCGAGCACACACGTGATTTGGTCGGCGAGGCCGTTCACAGGGATGGCGTGGATCGCATGGACGCCCCGCGTGTTTTGCACCGTCACGGCCGTGACCGCCGACGTTGAAAACACGCCGAGGTTCGTGCAGGCTTTGAGATCGGCCTGAATACCGGCGCCGCCGCCACTGTCCGAGCCGGCGATCGTGAGCACGCGCGGCACGCGGCGCGAGTATGAAGCCTCGGGCTGTGCGTACGCTGCGAATGACCCGCGCGCCATGAGCGTTTGGAGAAACGCGAGCAGCTCCGCCTTGCTCTGTGCACTGACCGCAGCGGACGACGGCGTCTCGGCAAGCACGGACGCGAAGAGAGGCACACGGTACGTAGGAGACGGAGATGGCGACGCCGTCGAGATCTTGAGCGTGAACTGGTTGGTGTCGTTGGAGAGAATCGCAACGTCATATTGGCCTGGCGGGAGCGTCGCAATGGCGTCGAAATCACTGGCGACGGGGCCGTTCAGAGCTGGCACTGGGGGAGCTTCAACAGGCAACACAAGACATGGTCGCACACACATAAGTGCAACGTCCCGCTCAGCAGTCCCTCCGCCAGTATTAACTGGATCAGGTTCAAAGGGTAGACTTCTCAGCCATTGTCACGCGGGACAAGAGGGCGCCCCTCGCTGATGTCGGTGGTTAATCCGAGTCCCACACACATAGGTATCCACACAGGAAGCGCAGAGAAAAGAGAGACCATCGACTGGACCTCTTCCCTCTCTTTTCCTTCACACACACACACACAAAACAAAAGCACAAAGAGGGTTACTGTACCTTCCCACGAGGTCTCCGTCTTAGGGATGCCGACACGGGCGGTCATCGAGAACGCGAGGGCCGTCGACGGGAAGCTCCCGGAATCAAACGCGCGCGCGATCGGAAAGTTCTCTTCAAAGAACCCCAGCTCGAGCTCCATCGCTCGGTTGTACAGCGGCCGCAGTGTCTCGAACGCCACACCTTCGAACGCCGCCAGCTCATCCAGATGCTGTTCAGCGTCGCTCGCTGCCGCCTACATAGAACCAGCATTTACGCTACAGCCCTGCGTAGATGATGCCGATAGAGAACGATAGAGAACGGACCTGGAACGCGTCCAGTGCGTACGAATCGATCCACTTTTGGTACGGGTTCGGTTGCTTCGCCGCCACTGCGATCTGCTGGCCGAGAAACGCGTAGAGCCGCATGCACGGCGTCATGGCCGCGAGGATCTCAGCGACCGAGTCGCTGCGCTTGGCCGTGGTCAGCAAAAAGTCGACGTACGCTCGCGTCGCCGGCGCGACGCTCAACGTCTCTGTGGCCTTCAACACGTCGATGCCAAACGACTCGAGGAACGCCGTGTGCGTGCGCAGCTCATGCTCGATGCCGCCCATGCGGCGCACGATCGCGAGCGTATGCGCCGGCGTCGTGGTCTTGGTTGCCGCGAACGCAAACGCCTGGGCAAACGCGTGGAGAAAGTACGCGTCCTGCAGCAAAAAGGCCTCAAAGTCTTGCGGCGCGAGCGAGCCGCGCGCGAGACTCGCGACGAATGGGTGGTAGAGACACTGGAAGGCCTTGCACTGGGCCTGCGCCCACAGGCCCGCGGCCAGCGGCGCTGGTGCTGGCGTGGTCTTCATGGCGCTGAGAGAGCTCTTGGGATTTCGTCTCTGGACCACACAGAGCGGATGCGGTGGAGGACTTGGCGTGTTTGAGAGGCGTGCGTCATTGGGATGAGCCAAACAAGCAAAGTTCCAGTGATGAGCCAAACAAGTTCCAGAAATGGCACTATTGTTCCAGATAAGGGTCACTAAAACGAGGTGTGTAGCTCCTGGAACTCGTGGTTCCAGGGATCACGAAACGACGCAGAAGGTGAATGTAGGATGTCGGAGCACGGCATTGACGCGCCGCCACCGACGGTGCAGCGCTTCGCGAATGAGCTTCCACCGGAGGATCTGCAGGCCGAGGTACGAAAGGGATGAATAAGAGCTCCTTCCCCCTAGTGAGACGCTGAGCTTTTTGTGCGGATTTAGTTTGCTCGGTATGGCATCCCGGCGGGAGATATGGTCGCCCGTGTGAGCGCACTCCAGGTCAAATACGACGAAGAGTACGACGCTAGCCGACGCGAATATGACGAGTATTTGAAGCGGCTCGAGCGCAAGAAGATCAAGCAAGAATACCAGGCTGCCGTACGCGAGATGAAGCAGCTAGAGGACGCGGCGACCGCTCGAGACGACAAGGCCACCTCGATCGTTCGCCAGGTGGCTTGTATCGCCCTCACTAACCGTGGCGTTCTGGAGATACTCACAACTTGGCTTATTCTGCTCGTCAGATTGAGGCAAATGCCGCGCCCAGGCATCTCGTCGTGCGGTCCATACCGCCGCTCGCGTGCTGTGCGCTCTTGCGGGCGATGCGCACCAACACGAACGTGCTCACGCTGGATCTCTCGAACAACCACTTGGACGACATTATTGGCGAAGCCGTGGGCAAGATGCTGCTCAAGAACAAGCGCCTGCGCGGACTCAATCTCGGTTTCAACGCACTCACGCCACAGTCGCTCGGTGCACTGGGCCTCGCGCTCCAGCAGAACGCCGTGCTCACGTCCCTGAGCCTCGAGTCGAATCCGATCCTCGCCAGCACCCTGACGACGGCAAGTGCCCACAACACCACGCAAGCGATTGCCACGGGTTCGGCCATGGCGACCTTTGAGGCGTTCATGGTCGCCGTGGCCATCAACACGTCGCTCACGTCGCTCAACCTCTTCCACACGCAAATGACCTTTGACGTCAGCCGTGCGCTGGCTCGCGCATTTGAAAACAACACGACACTAATCGCGCTCGAAATCGGCGGCAACTCGATCGCGCAAAGCGACGTAGCGATGATCGCATGCAAGCTCCAGAAGAACCAAGCGCTCCAGGCTGTGGCCCAGGAAAAGCACGCGCGCGTGCGTAGAGAGCTCCTCGACGAGGCCGAGCAGATCCACGCGCAGCAGGTGCGCGACGCCACGCAAAAAGCTAACGCTGCGTGGCACGACGCCAACGCCAAGCGGCGCGCCGAGGAATACGAAAAGCAAGAGTGGGAACGAGCACGCCGTCGGGCCGAAGACGACGTGCGCGTGGCCATGCAGATTGAGGCCCAGCAGAAAAAGTATTTGCAGCAGCTCGAAGAGAAAAACGCCAAGCCCGCCAAGGGCAAAAAGTGATTGGTGTTTCTAGTTGCGTTTACTAACTCGCTTTGTACAACAACACGGAGCGGACGACTCAGTGCTGCTCCATGGCCACGGCCGACGGCGTCTCAGCCGGCGCGCTCGGGTTTGTGAGCGAGACGTTGTAGGCCGAGTACTCTTCGTCCGTCTCGGTGAGTTCCTTTTGGATCTCAAGAAACGACGGCATCTCCAGCCGCATGCTGCTGGCGTCGCTCGAGGCCTGCACATGGAGAATCGCGAGTCCGGCCATGGTGAGCGGCTCCTTGTAGACGTGGATCTGGAACGACTGGTTCTTGTACAGAAAGCACATGCGCTGCTGCTTGATCACAAAGCGCGTGGGGTCTTTGCGGTGGAGCACGGCGTACGTGTACTCGCGCGCACTTAACACGCGCTTCAAGTGGACACTGAGACAATATAAACGTAAGTGATCTCGTCACGGCGAGGCGAAGAGCTACACAAGTAGACAACTGTACGTACTTGTCGCCGGTCTGGAGGTACCGCACCGTGGTCATGCCGTACGCCGGGATGCCGCATTGCGAGCGGCACCGCACAAACGAGTAGTCGCGGCTCGTGCCGGCCGTCTCGGGCGTGAGGTAGACCTTTTCGACTTCGAAATCTTCGTGGTGAATCGGAATGTCGAAGGTCCCGCTCGCTGGCAGCGTGAGCAGAAACTTGCGTGACGCGCGCTCGGTCATGGGGATGCCGCACAGCCCGGCTGCCGTGTCCACGAGCCGCTGCATCTTGCCTTCGAAACCAGTCGAGTTGTCTATTGATACGTTGACAAAGAGCTCCATTAGACAACTGCCTAATGCGACCTGGGGGCACTAGCTGGTTCTGCGTACCAAAGACGAAGAGCTTGGGGTGGCCGATCCACGCACGACACGTGCGCGCGTCCACCTCGCGCGCCTCCTCGACCGACTCGATGCGGATGCCGTTGTTCTCGAGCGTGTAGAACTTTTCGGCGCCGTCAGCGGCCGTGACCAAGTGGAACACGGCAATGTATCGCCTACAGTCTCACAAGAAATCAGTCTCTCATGGAAGACCGCTTCCCTCCATCGCCACACAATACGCACGTGTCCCGCAGCGTCACCGTGTCGATGTTGTGGCGCACCATGAGTTCGTCCCACTGCTCGGGCGTGACGTAGGCCGCGCCGTCCATGAGACCGCGGTCGCACAGCAGCACGCACGGCTTGCCCGTGTCTTGCGCGAGCGAGTGGAACGCGTCCTCCATGTGCATCTGCAGGTTCATGATCTGCCACTGGAAATTGAGAATGTCCTTCTCCTTCAGGTCCAGAAAGAAGGCGCCGCCGGTCTGCAGCAGCGTCGACGCCTCGGGCACGACGTACACGCGGAACCCGCGGTCGCTGCTCAACAGGGAACATACGCGTTAGGATCAGGCTACAGACGCCAAGCCAGCACGAATATTAAACGCGCACGCACCGGAGAAACGTCGAGAGCCGGTCGAGCGACGTGGTCTTGCCGGCGCAGGGGCCGCCCGTGAGCACGAACTTGTAGATGGGCGCGATGTCGCTCTCGCCCGACTGGAGCGCGCTCAGCAGCGGCGGCGACCGCGGCGGCGTGCGCTGCTCGTTGGTACCCATTGCAAACGCGAGTCAGGGGGGCGGACGTGTCGGGGCTTGTGGCTGACGCCGTGGGAGGAAGTGATGCCGGTGTGGGAGGCGACGGACCTCTTCGCGGGCCGCCCACCAGTGCAACAACGAGATGACACATCGGGAGGAGTTGACTGTCGTCCTAGATTAGTGTCCTGAAAGTGTGCAAAAAAAACGCTTCAAATGCACTGATGTTACGTAGAAAGGGATGTTTTATGTGCGAGAGGCAACCAAAATCTCCCGAAATATTGGCATCGAAAACGTTGTATCAGTACATTTGGAGTTCCGCGGTGTTTCTGATGGGCAGCACTCATCGTTTATACTGATATAAGGTGGTTGTGTTCCAGCGCTTGATGTCAGTGTGGAATATATATATTCTTGACCACTGATTGTGGCACAGAAAAAGCCCTGAAGATTTCAGGGCTCAGAGCTCAGTGAGTTGTCCGCTTGGAATATTCTCATTCTCGGGAGCGTCCCCACAATCCAAGTCGTGGTCTCCGCCCTGTATGATGGCGGCGCCATCTGCGTGAATGCGAATTCAGCAGCCAGTGAATGTGTGGGAAGAGGCGTTGAGGCTGTCCCACGGAATGAATACTGTCAGTCTTCTTCTAGGTACGATTTAAAGGCACCAGCCAAAGTGTAGCCATGTCGAGATTTGACAGGTGAACTACAGCGCGATGGTGAAGCCATCGTAGGCGCAGAAGATCTCTGGTGCTGAGAGAGTGCTGCTGGCCGACGTGGTACTGCTCATGGGTGGTGGTAGCGCCGGGTACCGCTGGCTGAAGTGGGTCAGCACGAGCCGAGCCGCGCGCATGCGACGTGCGACGTCGATCGCCTGGCCCACAGTAGTGTGCTTCTTCTTGTCGGCATCCTCCTCCATCGAATCGTCAAAGGTCGCTTCATGGATTAGCAGCGACGCGTCCATGCCGGCACGTATGAGTTGGTCGCACGGCTTTGTGTCGCCCGAGTAGACCAGTTTGGAGCCATCGTGGAGGCGCAGCACGAGTCCGTAGGCGTCGTGGCAATGCCACACACGCACACTGCGCATGCTCCCGATCCAGTTACTCATGTGCGTCTGGAAATTGGGTGGGTTGTCGTTCATCTCAGCACACGTGAGGAGACGAATTCGGGCTGGTAGGTCTGGGAGCCACGCCTTCACATACTCGAGCACACTATATGGAGCGACCACGAAGAGAACCGCTGGACCATTCGACGTGACTCGCAAATACTCGTCCAGGACTCGAAGCAGTCCACACTGGTGGTCGGCGTGGTGATGGGAGATCCAAATACACTTCAGCCCAGCGATGCAGGAGGCGAGTGCTCGAGAATCCGAATCAAACTGACGTTCGAGCTGGCCAAACGCACCTTCACCGCAATCGATCAGCATTCCTGGTAGTGACCCGTTCACTGGATCTCGACTCAGTGAAAGGTACATACTGGTACTGGCTCGGAGCTTTGAAGGTGCGGCGCTGCCCGTGCCGAGAATCGATAATCGCTGGCCTGTGGCGACTTGGTTGGGTTGTCGGATGGACGGTGAAGGTGGTGGGGTCGCTTGATCTTCCTCATCGACGCTTTTCTCGGCGATATGCTTCCATCCCGTGTGGGAGTAGTCAGCCACAGACGTGTCTTGCAGTGTATACTTGAGCTTGGCCTGCGCGATTTCAGCAGACAGTGCTGCCCCATCCATTCGCCTTCGTATCCTCATCTGAAGAGACTGCTCTGCTCCCAACGATCGTGATGCAAGCAGGTCACGTAGACTCCCCCATCGCGAAGTCTTCTGTAGACTTGCATCCGCCGTCTCGTTTCTCAGATAGTTTCGGGCCGATGCGACAAACGCAAAGCTGAAGATACCTCCGGCCACCGCCTTCAGTGCACGACCGTCAAACACCAAATGCTCGATCACTGAATCGGATGATCCGCCTAATAACTTGATCCAGGCTTCATATCTACAAGCGACAAAACCACAGGAGGTTGAGACTCATGATACCATGCCAGGGTGTGATCGACAAACGCACTTTGAGTGGTGGACCACCTCGGGTGGCGACAAGTGGATAACGAGCACTGGCCGATGGCCGCACTCGCCGGCCACTAGTTGCCCTGCGAGAGAGGCGATTTGATCGGTGGCCTGCACGTCAACTATCCACACGACTGGGAACGGTGGCGAACGAAATCTACGAACGTTGCAGCACTCAACACGGTGGTTCACACAGGCCCGCGTAACAGAGGGAGAGAACTCACTGAAGAATGTAGCATAGCGGTTCGCTTGGCTGCTGCGGAGAGGTCGACACGGAAGCTTGGGGCAGTTCATCATTGTCGACGAACCGTTCTGGAATGGAGCTGTCCGTCTTGTCTGCTTCTTCATGATTTTCGACGCTGTGGTGAATCTTCTGCTTCTTGACCGGTGGAGGCTTCTCAGCCAGCGCACTGGTGTCGCCATATTTTGCCAGCAGCATCGTCTTGAGCTGGTCTTCGCGCCCGGCGAACTGGCGTAGAATCTGATCGATACGCCCGACCTTGGCGGGCTCATACCGCTGATAGAACGTCTCCAACCACTCGCGGTCCAGCGACGCATCCTTGTCGAAACAGCGCTCCTTCGGCTCCTCCTCATCTTGACTCTCCGAAGAGGAAGAAGACGAAGACGCAGAGTCGTCTGCATCGCCGTATTTACTGGCAAGCTGTGCCTTCAGGTCATCCATACGTCCACGATACCGGCGGAGAATCGCGTCCATGTGTGGGATTTTGTCTCGCAATCCTTTGGTTTCGTAAAAGCGACGAAGCCACCGTCGGTCAGGGTCCTGGTCGCACTCACTTGGCGCTGGCTGTTGGGTGGACTCCACTGTCGGCTTCTCCTTCAGCGGCGTACACTTCTCACAGATCCAGCACGCTGGTGCAGTAGCAGACCCGGGGGATATGGGCACGGCAATGATACGCGCATAGGCGTCTTCATTGGGGTCTCCTGGCGTCCAGCAGCTTCTTGTGATCCCCGAATTCTGGTCCTCCGCGTCGGCACTTGCGGCTGCCTCAACTTCTATGCATTCGATCTTTGGATACTTTCGACGCACAAAGCTCTCCATCGCGGTCAAGCGATCCCGCGTTCTACCAGGTCCATGGACACGCAAGTGAGCGGCCCCGAGACCACCCAACGCAAACACTAGTCCCGGGATACCACTCGCCGACTATGCAGTTCAAACCAAGCCGTCCTTCGGGTCAGCTCTTACGTTCCCTATCATAAGCCTGATTGTTAGAACTACGTACGCGTACGTCGAGCCGTGTGAGAAAGATCGAATCGAGCGAGTTCAGCTTGATGCCGTTTTCGCCGCAGAGCCGCTGAGTACCTTCGCCGCAATTGAACAGGTACCGCTTGAGCAGCGTCTTGTCGGCGCTGTAGACGCCGTGGCGGTGGACGGCAAACACGACCGACGGCTCCGTGCCATCGCTGCCGATGCCCACAACCTCTGCCGTCACCTGGCGATACACACACACCAATCAGGTGAGTATCGCATGAGACGTCAAACGATCTCCATTCCCCACGCACCGTGATCCGCCCAGCCATCTTGGTTGTCGCGTTTTGCGGACGAGTGGAAGTCAAGTCGTACCTAGAAGAACATGTACAGTGTTGGAATGGCTACACTCGAATGGCTCCGCTGGATATCTTGGAGCGACGCGAAAATGGATGCAAGCAGACGGACTCGCGGTCATCGCCGTGTGAGGGTATTTACGTCTACGTGTTGAAACTTCTGTACTAACACAAGCGGGTGCATGGGACTGGATACGACTCTGCGCGTCGATGCAAAAATATCCCAGTTCAGCACGGGTGGATCTCATCTTCACCCTTTGGGTGAGCACTGCAGCTTCGCCCATCCAGGGTGCATCTCCTATTTGGCCTTCTCTATTCCAACACCAAGGTCGCCATGAGCCGACCAGCAGAGGAAGCGGCGTCGCGCGCGTTCCTGGAGAAGCTGCTCGGCAACATCGAGGACGAGACAAGTCGCCAGGAGGTTGAGTACATGGTCGAGGAGCTCTTCCCCGTTTTGATTCAAGGTACCCTTTCGGACGGAAGCCATTTCACAGTCCATGTACCAAGGGGTCCTTCTGACGGCTCTCATGCGTGCTGGATGATTTCAAAGGCATCGTCAATTTGCTCAAAGCCCGACTGGAAATCCAACGCCAGCGGGAAGACGAGGAAGACGAGACGGCGCTCCCCATCCAACCGCTTGACCATCTCGCACGGTTCCTGATGCGCCATAATCCACGCCACACTGAGCCCGTACGTACCGATCAGTAGAGTAGTATTAGCGCGTTTTTCTTGAGCTGCGCATGGATGTGAGGAAATGGAACGGGAGATGTGCGACACGGTTTCAAAGGGCTTCATGTGGACTGACGATGCGGCGTTGGGTGGGCAGACGCCGGAGACGGCGCAAATGAAGGCGCTTGCGCGGAAGCTCTTGCGCAAGTGACCCACCTGATTCCGTGACGGTACACTCTACAGTATTCTACGGTAGAATCTCTCTTGGGAAGCCACTGCCGCATAAAGATGCACCCATGCCTATGGTTCGACCAATCCATCCACCTGTCTCTTCACCATGCCTTCTTCTTTCTCTTCCACCCCATCTCCCCATTTCTCTTCCGCGCCGGCCTGCTTGTCTATGGCGACGGCGAGCGTGACATGACTGGTGACGGCGATTGCTGCGGTGTGGCGGCCGAGTCCACGGACGCCGTCTCGTTGCCATCATCATCATCGTCGTCATCGTCACTCGAGTCTGACGACGATGAAGCGCCGTCTTCTTCCGCGCTGGCAGCGGAGACGGATGCATCAGGTGATGGCTGAGCGACCGGGACGCGCTCCGGAACTGATTCTTGCTTGATAGAAGCAGTGGGCACTGCCATGTTTCCAGCGTGAGTAGTCTGCGCTGACGGCGGCTGCTGACGTGCTGGGGACTCGGCACGACCGAGTGCGAGCACGGGGTCCATAGCGAGGTTTTCCATGGCGAGGTTGTCCGAGTCCAGGAACGGCAAGTCGTCCAGCGCTCGCTCGAGCTGCTCCTCCGAGGCCACGCCGTCAGAAAACACCATCGAATCGCTCGACATTCCCAGCAGCGACCCGGAGCTTGTGGTGCCGGGCATGGCCGTAGGTGGCGCGACCGGGGCTGACGTTGCTGGAGCATTCGACACGGACGGTTCCTCCTTGGGAACGATTACCACTGGAGGCGCCGCTGTGGCAGTGGGAGCTGGAGCGGCTTGGCCAGAGGGCACGATGCCAAGCCCAGCCGTAGCCCGAGTAGATTGCTGGAAGCGAGTGAGGCAACCGAAGAGTAATCAATAAGTTTCACAATGATGATAAAAAGAATGGTACCGTCAACATGAGACAACAGGGGGGGACGTACGCGGACTGCTGGCATCTCGACGAGCAGCTCCAAGGGTGCGTCCAAATGCTGTCGCACACTGCGCGTCATGCGACTCATTTCCGCCACTGGTCGCTTGCGTCCTGTACACCACATACATTTGAGCGACAAGGGAGATGCATCAGCACGGCAGGCTCTCGACACACCCTTTGTCTTCTTGAAGCCGCCTCGCTGCAGCGCCTCGGTCGGGTGTTCTTGTTCTATGAAAAAACACACAGGCACAAACGCAGTCAGAGCTCGTCCTTTTCGCCACGTAGCTCTTCGTTCTCAGTACAGGGACACACACCGGGCACCCATTTGACGACGGTGATGTGGCCCACGGTCTTGATCTGCTTGCTCCACTTGCGCACGCGGATCTCCGAGATCGGCACGCTCGGCCCTTCGTCCACTGCGCCAGAGGCGGCGGCGGCCTGCGAGCGGCGCGACGTGCGCAGCGACATTCTTGCGCCCAACTGCCAAAGCCCGCGTCGCCCGGTTAGTACTTAAGCGGACATCAACGGTACTACGAAACACTAAGTTCGGTATGGTCCAGATTCTGGTCAGTTTCAACACTTGGGCGAACTTAGTGCACATCATTTTGTGTAAAGCCAGTCCAGGGTGTAATCTGGTTTGAACGAGATCCGTTTTGATTCAACCAACGTGAGAGATGAGGTCCTTGATGATCAAGGTGTCGCAGGCACTGTAGTGCTGGTAGGGAGGAGAATGGAGTGTGGTGATGTCGGGGATAATATATGTGGGGAGTTAAATATGAGCCACCTCACTCTGGGGGCTTGACTCTACATCTAGAGGGCGACTACGTTACGGTCGAAAAAAAAGAATACACTTGGTGTCCATCATAACGGCGGACGTCGGGACGACGGGAGGAGAGAACGTCGCGGGCTGCCCAGACTTGGCACACATGCTGATCTTCCCACGCCAATACAAATACAGTTGGCAGCGCGCGTTCTTGGTCTTGCTCCTCGGGCGGTCGACGTCGGGTATTTCAATTCACTTTCGTTCCATTGTACAAGTGGAGGGGCGCTCACGTGGTGCTGAGACTCCGACCGAGAAGTTAGGCCAGGATCATGCGTTGGTGTTCAGCGAGCAGATCCGCCAAGCGGAAGAGCTGGTGGAGGCGCGGACGCACATCTTCAGCTTCACGCAGGCTCATCAGCACCTTGGTCAACGAATCGAGCGTTCGGTCGTTGGCGTCATCGTAAAAGCTGGGCACCGGGATGCCGTTGCTTGGTTGCATGAGAAAGGAGACCGGGTTGTTGTCAACGAGAATGACGCGCGACAAGTCGTTGCGTACTACGCGCAGGTCCTTGAGAAACATGCCCTTGCGCATCTGGCACGACTCGCGGAAAAAGCGGCCGGCAAAGAGGTTGCCCTTGGGGTCGAGCTCATCGAGAATCGGCTTGCCGTAGGCCTCGAGGCCAGCAGTGAAAACGTAGAGATCAAAGTGCTTGGCAGCCTCTTCGAGGAAACGATCGAGACCGGGACGCTTGTACACGATGGCGCGCTCGCCGTCTTCCATCTCAATTTCAAACGTGTCGTCAAAGTCGTTCGCGAGCTGCTCCGGTCGGGATTCGGCTTGGCGGCACTCGACCATCTCGTTGTAGAACTTGCTGTGCACAAGGCATTCGTCCATGTCGAGCACGAGCGCGATACGCTCATCGCGGACGGTCGCCGGCGTCGCGAGCCGCACTTGCGCTTGCAGCTTGGCGGCCGAGACTTCCTCAACGAGGTGCGAGCGCGAGACGTGAGCTTCAACGGGGTATTGCGCGACGGTAGCACTCATCTTGAGACGTTGGCGGATGATTCCGGACTGAGGTTGCGGGCGCGCGTTGGAATGGAGAGAGCGTTTGGAGACTCGCCTGGTGGACTCTTGAGTGGGAGAAGAGCCAGGTGACAGAACGCTGAGCAGAACGCTTCGCACTGGGAGGAGCAATACGAGAAGGAGATGGGTCGTGGGTGGAACTTCAAGGCAAAAGGTGTGCGCTGACTTCCCCGTCGACGGTGATGCCAGCCAAAGAGCAAATTCAACAATGAGATCTCGACCAGCTCGGCCCCCACAGTCCGAGGCACCAGTGACGCAAGGTGCTTCCAACAGGAGCAAGCAATAGCCCCAGGGGGTGTTAGAGCAATTCGCAAGGGGTGTTGAACATGGGAAGCGCAGGGGAGGGGAGGAGGAGCCGAAAGGGATCTCAAGACTCGCGAGCTGCCCGTCCGCCTTTTTCTCCGAACGAGAGCCCCTGCCCAAAAAACCCTCTAAAACCTCAAAGCCACGCCAGACGAGCCACTTTTAACCTCGTTTCATTTTCCTTCTTCCACACAGCTGGCGTTTGTCTCCGTACCGTACAAGCGCTACTGTAAAATCTCTCCTGAGCTTTTGCCGTGTTTTAGGAATAACAGTTTGGGACCAGGCTTTCATTTTTCTCACGATTCTTTTGCTTGGGTGCTGGATGGGACGAGGGGATCGAGCGATCTCGAAAAAGGATCCAAATTGGCTGTTAAAATATACTGGGAGGAGATGGCGCCCCATCTGCCCATGTTTAAGCCCAGCATTTATAATGGACATGATGGCTGCGCACTTGAAGTCCAGCAGCTCTCCTGGGGGTCGTGGCCGAAACCGCCACGAGATACTATGAAGAAGCTAAAGTCTCCGCTGAAACTGCTCGTAAAGGTGCCCAAGCAGTAATTTTATACTGTAGAAATATTTTCTTTTGGGTCTACACATAGCAAACGGTACGGCACAGCTAACCGCCTTTTGCCCCCTGACTCTGCAAGATCCTGTTCCATGCGCGTGGCTTTGCGGTCGTTAAAGAGAAGCGCTCGTGCATTTCTTTAGGACATGCCTCCTGCCGCGTGCGTGGCTCGCTCACCGTTGCTCCAGCTCTGCCCCGGTCTGTATACAGTGGATGTCAGACGGATGCGGACCCATGCAACCTTTCAAGCTCACCTTTGGAGCGACAGGAGTCGCAGGGTTTGTTGGCAAATGGACGACCTGTTTGCACGGGGAAAAACGGGAATCACCGAGGGGTGAAAAGGGCTAGGGTAGGTGTGGGGTCCTGATGATGAAGTGCGGATTCCCAAATCTTTCGATATCTGCAACGGTTTTCGCCTTGGCTCCATTTAAATATGCTCCCTCCCCCCCTCCATGATCAGATGAGGAGCGTTTTCAGGCTTGATCCCACCAAGAATAGAATTGTGGTTGGAATGCACTGGAACCTAGAGCCGCATTTTAGTTGCATTTTATTTGCAGTGGAACCCAGTGGACAATGCCCTGTTTAATGTCGGCTTTATTGCTCGAGCTCTCCGATTGGCCAGTTGAATGAAAATAGAGCAACCTTCCGTTACACCCCTCAGCTGTGTTTTCTCTTCCTGCGCTTGGTGGGTTGGGCCACGTTGCACTCTCCACTGTACCGTAGAGAATCCAACCAATCAGCGACGCCGCTCACTAAATTGTTGCAGTTCTCGATCGAATTTCAGTTGACCCGTCTCTGGCTCCGGTGACCTTTCAAGATGCGATTCGGAACCAAACCAAACCAAACGGCGTCTTTTCGAAGTTTTCCTATGCTAAAGTCCAGCAGCTCCAAACCGGAGTCCAGATCGAAGCTGAAGCTTTTGTGGATCGGCCGGTTGGAAGCGCCAACAGTTCCTCTAGCACCTTCGCAGTTGATACTCTGACGACAGCGGCCTCCAGCTGCTGGACCATCGCCATGCGCACACCTGTCTTATGAACCCTGGTCAATCTGATCGCAGATGTTCTTGTGTACAGTATGCGATACGGTACAATGCCACTGGCACCGTAATAGCAATCAGCAAGGACAGTGTGCGACGAAAATGCTGTATCCAACAGCATTGATATCGTGTTGGGCGTGCATGCTGCGTTGGAACAGGCTGTGATCACATCGTGGCGAGGAAGGGACCCAGACATATGCGACCATGGCAGGCCACCACATTTCCAGGGATTCTAAATCATCATGGCAACACGAGGAGACCATGTTTGCTGATGATGGAGAAGCCCTGTACGCAGATGACGATGTGGCCCACAGTTGTGGGCTGCCAACCTGGTCTTGACCCGTTGAAGGCCACAGTGCGCAGAGGGTAGGTCCGGTTCCCGTATTGGTGTTTACTCACTCATCTGTGCTCCTCCGGCGTGTAGTCTCGTCGCTACTATTACGTACATTGTACTGTACGTGCCAAACGCAGTTGCGATTGACTCGGGCGCTCAATCTTCAGTGGGAGAGCTGTACAGTTCAGGTCTACTGGATGAATGGACCTGTCAACATGAATGAACGAACACAGCTGCAAGAGAGTGTCAATCGAACTGATGACCGGCGGGCACACACAAAGAGAGAGGACAGAGCGCAAGGTATGTCCCAAGTCAGGACCCAACGTGTGGCATGCTGGAAGCGAGAACTTGCAGTGACTTCACCCCCACTGATATTTAACATTTGCAATGATTCTCCTGCTGTGCTGCAGACTGCAGTAGAACCGTTGCAAATATTCAGTCGCTCAGGGCCGATCGTGGAATATCAGAGTCAGAGTCAGACTGACATTACAGTGCACATCCCCGGATACGGTACGAAGCGCAAGTGACGAGCGAGCGGACGGTCATTCTTTGGAGTTCTGTCCGCATTGTTCCGGGAGGGTGACAGAGAGAACGGGGATAAAGACGCTGCGAATCTCGACGGCTCTTCAAGATTGACTGTGCACATCACGCTGACGTTGCCGCTGTGGTTTCCGGTTAATGGATTATCAGCTCAGTTCAGTGGAGATGTCAAACTGCAACGGCCAACACTACCGCTGTATTTCGCCCGTGTTTCGTAGTAAAACCAAGCTTCGGTTGAAGTTCACAAAGATCGAAAGCTGCTTCAATGCGAACACAGATTGTCTCACAGCACATCGCGGTTTGCCACGCATCAAACGATGTGACTATGAGAGTTGTGTAGCTTCAACATGGACAGTTGGGTCCTCGCTGCGAGTATAATATAAATGTGAAAAGGCATGTGACCCACAGACAGCTTCCAATCGCTCAGGTGTTCTGGACAAGCGCGCACACGCCGCATGCGACAGCTTGAGGCTTGCTTCCTAACATGCTGGCACCCAGGTCACATGCAGACTTGTTGTGATCATGGACACAAGGATTCCATCCGAGTCCTTGGTGGTCATGCCAACTATCGAACCAGTCGAGCCTGGGTGAACCAGACTGGCCTTGACTAAACGATAAGGCTGTCAGAAAATGTTATGATGTCGAGTCTGATGATATTTTGGCATGGAGTGGGCCATAATGTACTCGTTGGAGTTGGCTTCACTATAAAAGCAACCACATTACGATGTCTACGAGCAGTTGTATCACAGGAATTGGGTGTGGAGAGACTGCAGACTGCGTTTGCACGACATCGCGGTGTTGATAGCTATCTTGTTCTAGACCCGAAGGTGCACGAGAAGCACCCCACAAGTGTACGCCAGCCTTTTATTAACCCCCATAACATATTATCTTCGTCTCCTCTCCTAGTTTCTCGCCGAAGATATCAATGATTGTCGCAAGCACTGCAAGAAGAACGAAGCCAACGAGAACCTGCCTCGACTCTCTCGCCCTCACCGGGGGCAAACCATACGATCAGCGAGGCAAATTACAGGATCAGCAACGACACGCCGTGTTCCGTGTCACACGGACGCAGTATAGACATTGAGATCAGCGATTCCTCGCTGAGAGCATCCTCCATTGAACCACCAAACAGCCGTAGCGGCGGCGAGAGCAGCGCAGGCGTCGGGGGGGAGGGGGTCTTTTCGCTTGAAAGTGTGATCGCCCCGCCCCGCCTCGACAACACACCTGAGAGTTGACCAACACAATCAGTATCTCTTGGTACGCAGACGCCAGACAACTCGTCAAGATGCGTGCGCGCGAAAAATCGGGGCGACTTCAGTGTTTCCACGCACCGGCGACGACGCGGCCAACACGGTGTGAGGCATCTCCTGAGAGCATGCCGCCCGAGATTTGTCGTGGCGGCAAAAAGTCGGATATTTGGTCGCTCAGGCGTATCCTGTACGAAATGACCACAAGGTAATCTAACAACGCATCATACAATTCTTCGTATTCATCCTAACCTTGTCCGTTTTTGTTGACCGTAAGTCCAAAGAACCCGCGGCTTCTTCGGCTCTACTCGCAGGGACGACACCACGTGTATCAGCTCGGTGAGTGTCACCGGGCCCCCCACGTGCGCGCACAACTCAATAAGATGGCTGATCCCTGGCCAACCTAGCCACGGATACCCACACCAGTTCGCAGGTGCTCCATTCGTCGGCACACCCTGGGCATGACACCCTCCATGTCCATCTGAGGAAGGACTCAGCCCGTGGCCGGCCGATGCGGTCGACCCTTCGGGATGGTTTCTCTGTTTTGTCTTTGGGCATTTTGCTCCTCTCTGAAGCTACTACTAGGTCCATTGATTGCGCGTAATAGACTTCAGTTTCACCACCGAAAGTGCGCCACATAGTACTGAGTACTGATTGACTTGCCCAGCCAGACATTCTTTTTGGTTTCCTTTTCGGTTCTCGCCGATGATTTGAGTGGCGGCTACAAGTTCTGTAATGCCTGGAATCCACCAGAAGCAACTTCTATCACCATAAAGAAAGTGATCGATGAGCAATGCCACGAACCGCGAAACACAATACGGCTTTGCTTAGTTTCCTTCCCTTTCATCACCACCACCCGTCGAATCGTCGAGATCAGGAACCACAACGGCGAGTTAAGTTGCCAACGGACGATTCGCATCGTACTCAGCTTGGTTCGTGTCGATTGTGAGGACGGCTGCGACGACATTTGCAGGAAGAATGCACTTGACATCAGCGCAAACTGCATGTTGAAGGTGCAGGTGGATGGCCAGAATATCGATAGGTACTGAATTACGTTATAGTGCCTCATCCTCGTAGTACCTGTCATATTTGATATCTGAACCACTGAGCACAGGGCCCAGTGTACTGCTGGTGGCCGTTCCCTTTTTCTTTCTCCTGTTTTCCTTCTCGCTCTGTGTCTGGCGTGCCTGTGCGTTTGGGCGAGTAAGTCACTCGAGAGTGATGGTCCATCGTTTTGTTCCATCCTCTCTCTCTGTGTGGGAGAAACAGAGGCAAGGGAAAGAAGGACTCGCACGAAGAAAACGCCGAGGGAGAAAAGGAAAGGAAAGGGACACCAGAGAGGGAAATGGACCCGTCGGAAGTCAAGGTGCTCGTGGTCGAGGACGACGAGTTCACGCGCATTGCGACCATCGACATCCTCAAGTCCTGCCGCTACGATGTCGAGGCCGTGGAGAACGGCCAGGAAGCGCTCGAGCTCTTGCAGGCGAACCACGGCAAGTACGACCTCGTGCTCTGCGACGTCATGCTGCCCGTGATGACGGGCATTGAGCTACTCGACGAAATGAAGCGCCAAAGCGGTGCGCTTGGCCACATTCCCGTCGTCATGACGAGTAGCAATGAAGAAATGGACGTCGTCACGTCTTGCCTCAGCAAGGGCGCCAAGGACTATCTGATCAAGCCCATCCAAGTCAACACGGCCAAGACGCTCGTGCGCCACGTCTGGCTCAGCCGCCGTCTGGAACGCCCGTCGTCACAATCGGTCTGGCGGGAGCTCGATGTGATTCGCACAATCGGCAAGGGAACCCACGGTACGGTCGTGCTGGCACGGCGTCGAGTGGACGGCGCCGTTGTTGCGGTCAAGCGCGTACGCGTCTCGCAGATCTCGGAGAGCGGCCGCAAGCAGGCCGACAACGAAGTCATTCTGCTCAAATCACTCTACCACGTGAATATTGTGCGCTTCTACGACCAATTTATGGCCGACGACGAGCTCAACATTGTCATGGAGTACGCCGACGGTGGGAACCTCCGGCAACTCGTCAAGATGCGTGCTCGAGAAAAAATGGGACCGTTCCCGGAACCTGTCATCATGAGCTGGTTCGCGCAGCTCGTGCTTTCGGTCGCGTACATCCATGGGAAGAATGTGCTTCACCGAGACCTCAAGGCCCAGAATGTGTTTTTGACGCGGAAAAACGTCGTGAAATTGGGTGATTTCGGTATTTCCAAGGCCCTCGCCGGCGACGACACGGCCAACACGGCGTGTGGCACTCCTGAAAGCATGTCGCCCGAGATTTGCCGTGGCGAGCCGTACGGCAAAAAGTCGGATATCTGGTCGCTCGGTTGCATCCTGTACGAAATGATCATGTGTAAGCGTCCGTTTGAGGCCGCCACATTGCCCGACATTTTCACCAAGATCTGTAGAGGAGAATACCCTCCTATCTTGCCAACATTTTCGCGCGAGCTGCGGCTGCTTGTGACACTCATGCTCCAGCAAGACGCCTCAAAGCGTCCGTCGATCGAAGACATCTGTCGGTTCCCGTTTGTTCAAGGTCCAATCCAAGCGTTCCTGTCGGAACATGTCGCTGAGTTCCAAGAAGCACTCGAGCTAGAGGCAAAGCTGCACCAGCCGTCGTTGTACTCTGCGTCGCCATCAGACTCGCCGACCAAGGAGAGCAAGATTTCCAACGCACCGGCGTCCTCTCCCGCGGGATTCAATGGGAACGCGCCGCCTAAGCAGGTCCCAACTGCTCCGCGAAGCGAGATGTCGCGACTGTCGATTGGTCCCACATCCGTTGAAGCGGGAAAGATCCGCAACTCGGCGATAGCCGCTGCCGCGGTCGGTCTCGCTATCGAGGGTCCGGCAGCAAACCACCACCAATCCACTGTCGACTACTCCAAGATTGGGTCGTCCAGCACGCTCGATGACACTTTGGCTGACCAACTTCGCTCGCTGGTTGAGATTGCTGATGTGCGATCCGGTTTCTTCGCTACCCATTCGGCGTGTGTCTCGGGCTTCGATTTGTGCTACGCTCTGAGGAAGAACTTCAACAAGACGGCTGAAGAAGCGCAGGAGATATTGTCCGAGTTGATCAAGATGAAGGCGATCAATGTGGTTGCTGCTGAGAGCACATGTGATCCAGACTTGTCGCGAGGCGATACGTACATGCGTTTCCAAGTCGACGAACAGTTTGTACCCCTCAACATGAGACACATCTGCACCGAGCACGTTCAGCAACCAGCGATGGATGTGTGTCTCATGATCCGTCAAATGGCGGCCGACCTACACAAGGTGGAATCGTTTCCTCGTGGAATCACAACTGGATTTCGGTCGCCAAATGCGCTGCCCAGCGAGAACTCTGCTCCAGTTGATTTCAACTCCCCTCGCTCTCGACTGTACCGCCAATTTCTGAAGCTCGCATCGAGACTGCAGTCTGTGGATATCGCAGCACTTCCGAAACACGAGCGCCAGGCCTTCTTCATCAACCTGTACAACGCGATGGTGATCCACGGACTGATCGAGTTTGCGGCTCCTCAGAACGTGGGGCAGTACCGTGCATTCGAGAAAGATGTCTCGTACATGATTGGTACGTGCACAACTGTCTGACCTCATGGAAACCAGTACGCTGACTATTTTTCTCTTGTGAAGGTGGGCTGGTGTTCACGCTGGGTGACATCAAGCATGGTATCCTGCGGTGTAACCGCAAGCCCCCAGCCAACTACTGGGAAAGGCAGCTTCAAGCGCACGACCCCAAGCTTCACTATCGCCTCCATATTCGAGATCCTCGGTCGTTGCTCGTGCTCATGGATTGCTCAGAACCTTTAGCGACTCCCGACCAAATCCCGATTCTCAAACCAGGTCGAACTGACACGGATCTGGAAGAGCAAGTCGAAAAGTTTTGCGAGCGCAACATTGAGATTGACGAAAAGTCGATGGAGATGGTGCTGCCTCGAATTTTCCGCAACTTCCGCGATGACTTTGGCGCGTCAGAAGCCGAGATGATCTCGTGGCTCTCGCAGTACATGGAAAATGCACCGAGCAACCTCATCCAGTACCGCGTTCGGTACCAGAACGGAATCTCCATGTAAGAGAGCGAGAGATAGGTGCGTGTGCACGCAATAGTCACATACCATGCGTTAGGTGTTGACGATTTTTCAGGTTAAGAATGTCAAACACGATTGTTTATTGCCACAACTCACGCTATTCAATCGGAAGAAATCAGAAAGTATGTATGCAGTACGGGTGGGGATCAATTTCGTGCGAGACACTGTAGTGGGCTGCATCAGGGTGCATCTAACACAAACGACGGCCACACAGTCGAGAGATTGTCTTGCCGGCCACTCACTCGGCGGGCGCGCAGAGGAACACTGGATCTGCCCCATTAGAGGATCGTGCAAAGCCCTCGCTTCTTCTTCTCAGGCTTCTGATAACCCATACTGGCGGGGGCTGGTGCCGGTCGTGCCGGTCGCTCCGTTGCACGGATGGCTCGGATGACGTCGTAGAAGCAGTCCTCATTATTTATCTGTTCGGGCAGGCACATTTTCATGTGAGCAATCGCGCGGTTCATTTCCAGGGGTCACTTAAAGAAGAGATTCACGTACTCTCTCCTTGGCACTGGTCTCGAGGAACTTGCAGCCCCATCGCTTTGCGAGCGCTTGACCTTCGGCGACTGGGACCTGACGCTGTCCATCGAGATCACACTTGTTGCCGACGAGAACACTTTCATCAAACCGACACAGTCTCATCAGTTGAGCTCTTGGGCATATCACCAGCAGCTATAGCATTCGTACATTGGCACACTCTCGACGTCCTTGGCGCGGAGAATCTTATCCTTGAAAGTCGTGATGTCATCGAATGAGCTGCGGCTGGTGATGCTGTAGACTAGCAAGAAGCCGTTGCCTTCACGCATCCACTAGCCAGTTCACGATGCCCAAGCGAGTCATACGGTAAGTCTTCTCTGCATCTCGCCACGAGAGAAAAAAAAACAAACGGACCTGGTCCTGCATCGTCGTGTATTCTTCCTGGCCGGCCGTATCGAGGATGTCGAGCACGACCTGCGCGCCGTCGATGGTCGAGAGCTTACGGTAGCTGTCCTCTGCTCAGCCACACGAGACATTAGCGGTTAAACCACACCATCTCTCCGCGGCGGATTAATCCAAACGCACCGATAGTCGGGTCATAGTCCTCGAGAAAGTTGTCGGTCACGAGGCGGATCGTCAGCGCCGACTTGCCAACACCACCGCTGCCCAGCACGACCTAGAAAAGCGACCAAGTTCCATATTTCCATATTCAGTTCGTCTTTGTTCTATAGAGAACACCTGCAAGGAGATATATGTTCCGAGACGTACGAGCTTGTACTCCTTGTTGTTCCGGTCCATGGCGGGAATATTTTATTGGTCGACTCGAGAGCGCGGAAGCGGCGAGGGATAGAGATACTTTCTTCCGCGGTGCGGTTGTGTGGGGGTCGGCTGCCTGTCTTTGCTGTTCCACTGCGAGGGCGTTCACGTTGGCGCGCAGTGTTCTTCCCGACGGTGTGTGCACTTCGCCTTGGCCTGATGCTCCCTTTGGGTCGCTCTGTGCTGCCGTCGGTCGGTCGATCGTCTCCTCGAAGTCTTCGGAGCGCTTTTCCCCTTTTTGTCAAAATCGAAAAACACATACAAAACCCGCTTGCCCCTTTTCCCCAACCGCACGCACGCCGATTTACAGCCAATGGTCACGACATACAGTGGATACCCGAACCCCTGATTCAAAGTCAGACTCCGGATTTCGGCCAACCAAACGTTGAAGGTCGGCTTATGGCTGGCCTGTTTCCATTCCGGGCCAGCTGCTTGATGGCACTCTGGGGACAAACAAGGCTTGCCGCTCGAAAAGAAAAAAAAAAATTGGCCGCCGATTGCCGCGGACAACGATGTGTGAAGGATGCAGTCTGTATGATGGAGAGCCCGCCATCCTGTAATTTAATGACGATTGTGGCATCTTTGGTATGCTATGGAGATTGAGTTCCCTTACTTCTTCAGCCAGAGCTGTTCGCGATGTTCGATCACACCCTCTCAGTTTCTTCCTCCAGGGAGGGGACCCAGCAGCTGGAAGACACAAACGTGAACCACGGTTGTGTCCGTCCGTGATAGAGAGCACGTGTGCTTGTGGCACATCGTTCTTCAGGATTTTCGATTGTGGAGATGCACCGCCTTCAACACCTCTCAGTTTCGACCAATAAACACCGTTTAGGCGTAGGTGTATCGTATACGGGTTTTCAAGTTATGTGCCCACAGTGTGGTTCTGACTTGCTCGCCAATTTTGTGTGGCGTACACTATTTGAATTTACAGAACTGAGCATGGCAGACTGGGAGATGTTTCTCTTCGCGGCGGAAGGCGGTCCCAGCGCGAGAAGCTCTTCTGGAAGCCCCCGCGCGGAAGAGACCGCGGTCGTCATCTGGCGCGAGAAGGGAGAGCAGTTAACGAGCGAGAGTTCGATACGAGAACGTCTTGGAAACTCGAACGTCCAGGAGCTCTGAACCGCACATCTAGTGCCCCGTCCCGTACTGTCGTCCGGCTACAGCCAGCGTCGACTGCATCATCCATTTAGCTGAAGAATCCTGGCCAGAAGATGGTGAACGTCTTCGAAGTGCGCAAGTTTGTCTTGTGGTCGGGGTTGCTGGTTGCTGCGCTCGCGCTGGTCGCAGTGGCGGCGTTGTCCTCCCACAAGCTCACAGCGGCGTTTCTTCTAGCGAGTACGTTCCGACTCGTGTATTAGTTATTTCCCTGGGATGCGCCGTACCCATACCATTGGAATGTGTGCGCAATCTTCCAGTCATGCCATTCGCCATCTTCGCGGTCCTCACGCTACTGGAAGCGAATGATTTGCAAGCGAAACGCCAAATGCGGCAGCGCAGTGTACTCCGTGTGAGCCGATCCGTGTACGAACGACTGGATCCCGAAGTCTTGCAGCTCTTCTTATCCGAGCGCGACTTTACAAGCACAGGTGCATTCTGGTGTAAGCAGCCAAGCTTCATATAGTTTTGTGACTGACCGATGCGATCTTTTGTGGTGCGCTCTTGCCAGACTACGAACGGCTCATGCAGCTAGAGGCGTTCAACGAGAAAAAATCCGAAGGCGCTACCGATGCCGACATTCGACGCCTCCCGCTCGCTTCAATTACGTACGTGTTTCCAATACGTTATGTACCCATTGTTGAGCTTGTGGGCTGATGTTGTCATGGACTTTTCAGTGAGCCCATGCTTCGCGCGGCCAAGAACCCGAGCTGCTCAATCTGCCTCGTCCAGTTCGAGCTGCAAGAGCAAGTGCGCTTGATGCCATGCTTCCACCACTTTCACCCAACGTGCATTGACCCGTGGCTCAAGGAGAAGGCCCTGTGCCCCGTGTGCAAGTGTCCCATCATCGGCTGATGATGGGGTCATAGCCATCCGCTGCAGCCCGGATCGGCTCGTATCTTTTAGAGAGCTGCCTCATCAAGCGACCTTGTATGTACGACTAGCATATATAAATATATATACAGAAAGTGTGTAAAGAGACGAAGATGCTCATGCTGAGAACGCATGTGAGTCCCATTGGCGCCTCCCTGCGCCGTTTGCGCCCTTGGCATTCCATTTCCCATTTTGATCATAACTCACCTATCTCAGTACAGTATCTATTTTGCCCAAAAAACCGGTAAACAATCGGTTTCGCTCGGTCCCATTCATTCTTTTTCTTGGGCGGGCAACCGAAGAACGAAGAGCGCCAGCAGCCATGGGGTACCCGAGCGCGGCGACGTCGCTCAACAGCGAGAAGCTGGAGAAGCTGCTGCTCCACGCTAAGGTCACGCAGCAGAGCATCCAGACCGTGTCCACGTGGATTTTGGACCGCCGCGCGTTTCTCCACGAGGTTGTCGACCTCTGGGTGAAGCTGCTGCGCGAGGGTGACGCGGCCCACCAGATTGTCTACCTGTATATCGCCAACGACACGATGCAGGTCGGCGTGCGCAAGTACGGCAAGCACATTTCCGAGGTCTTTGAGACTCGCTTGCTCGAGGTCGTCGAGTTTGTCATGACGCAGTGCGACGAGAAGGTCAAGCGCTGCATGATCAAGATCATTGGTATTTGGAAAGAACGCCACACGATCACGCCACCGCTACTCGAGAGTTTGGAGAACGTCTGCGCCGGCAAGCCTGCTGTGTACGTTACGCACTCTTTTCTATAGTAAAGGACATGTCGACTAATATGGGCTGTGTATGTAGTGCGGAGAAGCCAGTGGCCGATGAGCTGAGCGTGGATGACCAAGTGCGTGCGACAAAGGAGGCGCTGCTAAAGGAGATCGCCAGTACTACGTGCGAGGAAGCCGTTCTGGCAGACATGACGGACGTGCTCGAGTCGGAGGCGACTTCCGCGACGAACCGGCGGCTCCAGGACGTTGTCAGCGCGACCATCAGTGCCGACTTGCTGAGCGATCGCATGTTTCAGCTCGAGTCGAGTTTGAGCACGTTCCACCACGCCGTTGAGGCCTATAGCCCAGAAGGCAACAGCTCGCATGCTGAATCCAAGACCGAAGACGGAGACGAAGAAGAGAAGAGCGGCGGTGAGATTGTGTGGGAGATGCTTGACCAGCCCGTGTTTGATGTCGACACTGAGCGAAGCCGCGAACACGTCCACCAGTACCGTACCAATCTGGAGGCACAGAATGCCAAACGCGACGAGCTCGTGAACCATCTCGAGAGCCTCAAGTTGCTGGACCCTTTTGAGGAGCCCATCTTCCACACGTCCAGCTTGCTGCGTGTCCAACAGCTCGAGTCACTCGAACGCATGTACACGGTATGCTTGCAAGCAGAGCTGCTCGAGAAACAGCGTGGGCTGGAGCGTTCTCAGTCGAGCCGTCCGCCGCTGGCCCCTACCAGCACGAGCTTCGACGCGATGCGTGTTTCGACACCGACCCTGCAGAGTAGTTTCTCGCCGTCGTCCCATAATGATTACTACCGTAGCAGTGAGTCTATGGTGGATTCCTTTCAACAGGCACCGCCGCGTGGGCTCGGCCACCGCCGGTATAGTAGTATGGACAGTCGCGACCCGGTCCACCACCACGGGGAGGACCCTCACCGATACGATCGCGATGCCGACATTGGCTACAACAAGCGGCCGAGACTCCAGCACTCGCAGAGTCTCGACGACTCGCGGCGGGAAAGGCCATCACGATGGGATCAATCACCGCGTTGGTCCGAACGCAATCCCATGTCGTCGTTCCAGGAACACCACCACGGTGGTGGCTTTGGGTACGGCGATCGCAGTCGTGGAGGAGACGATCACCGCGCGTACAACGACCGTAGTCCGCGCTATAACGACCAGCACAGTAGCCGCAGGTCGCGGTGGGACGACCAGCCACGACGGTGGTAGTCCAAACCCCCACTCTCAAAGATGGAAAGAGTAGCAAGGCAGTGGTTCCGTTTTTCGTTTTCTTTCTCGTGCTTTTTCCACACACAACGAACTCACCGTTAATAATCTGATCTGCTTTTTCTTGCGTTCGTCGTCCTATCTCGCTCTCTTCCAGCGGTCTTTCATTTTTCATAGCTCGACAATGTCGCCTTCGACCCGGATCATGTCTTGAGGGTCGGTATGGAGAGCCATGGGCACACTTGTGGCAGCAAAAGCCACACTCCCGCTAGCTGCCACGGCGACCGCCACTGGCGCTCCAGACATCTTTACAGGCGGATCCATGGGGTACATTTGATCGTACGTTCGTCGCGGTGACTCGAGCTGGTGGGTCTCCACCTCGGCGATCCGAGGAGCCGGCGCCGTTGTGTCCACCACCGCCACTGGCGACTCGACTTCTCCAGAGACGCTTGTTGTAACAGCAACCTTCTCTTCCTCATCTCGCTGGCCATCGTTTGAGTCAGCACTCGTGGTTGAATCTGCCAAGCTACTGGCCGTGGCTTCTTCGGCCGTGCTATTCGACGCATTGCGCTGCTGGGCAATGTCGCCGATTGCGAGCAGCCGGCCAACGGGCGCTTCCTGTTCTTGCTCCGTGCTTGACGACCGATCGCGGCTGAAAAACCCGCGGAAGGAACTCGTAATGGACGACGCGAGCCGCGACATGTGAAAATTCGTCACGTCACCAACGGACGGCGACGCAAAGTACGTATGGCACGTCGCGCACCGTAGCCCCGCCGTCGCCGGCGGCACAAAGCACACAAGCAAACAGCCTGGGCACTTGACGTTGATATTCACGCCCATGTCGCGCGCCAAAAAGTTGGTGCTATCGCGCAGATCCGAGCTGATTTTCTCGAGCGTCGACCGCAGTTGGTTGTCGCACTGAACGCACTGCGCATTGTCGCCGTCGTTGAGGAAGCCACACTTCGAACAGAAGATTTGTGCCGGCGCTGAGCTAGTCACACGCGAGTAGAACGGCGTGTGGCACTGGTGGCACTCTTTCAGGCCCTTGCGATTCAGATTAGCGCTGGCAGAATACACAGACGGAAGAGTCAGTCTTCACTGCAGGTCAATCGACGAATACAGGACGCGTTTCCCGCACCAACTGCCGCATCTCCACATGCCGTTCGCTTGCACTTCATGCGCGAGCGGCGTCAGCTCGGCTCTAATATGCCATCACAACACCTATTAGATCCATAGACACCATTTCCCGAGACCTTCACGCGTTTAAACGTACTCGCACATGCCGCAGATCGTGGCGTCAGCCTGGTTCAGGTACGTGCTGTACAGAGTCGGCGTCATTTCCCACGCTCCACAGCCACCACCTAATCATCATTCAATCCATACCATCGATCACACGCGGTGGTCTGGTTCTTGGAGCCCGGAATGATCTTGGGCGGCGCGAGCATGGCTGCTGCAATCCATTACCGCACCGCCAGTGAGCTCTCTAAACATGCGATTCCTCGGCCCATAGGAATCCAAAGTTCGCACCTAATGGCTTGTCGGGAAGCGCTGTTACTGGGCCTTCCACTCGTGAGCGTGGAGTCGTCTCGCGATGTGTTGCAGTCGCGTGTATCGGCGCGGCGTTCGCGGTCACCTTGCGCTGGCCTCGGCGTTCCTCCGGTTTGTTCGTTCTTTGTCAAAGTCACGACCTGTCTTGTCAGCCACTCTCTATTTTTATGCGCATACACAATCTGGGTCAAAATTCTATCTGCGACATGTGGGTATTAGATGATAGAGTTCTGACGAAGAAGAGGAAACTTCCCCAGTTCAGTGACATACCAATAGTGACAGCATGTTGCACTTCCACAGACAGGGAAAACTGCATTTTGCCGCCGCCGTGGCCGACGGATGGAGCGCGCTCTTCTGAGGGAATTATGCGCATCTACGTGGATGCATGCAGTTGCACGACCGCTCTGTTTGATAGCGCGTATCACAGAGTGCGATTCGGTGGGTCGCTCGCCACTTCTGGGACCGGGGAAACCAAACCCGGGCCGTGATTCGTGTGTGAACAGTCGCTCGGAATCGTCGTCTCAAGACCACAAGCGAAATGCCGCCGAAGAAGCTGCCCCCCGGCCAGAGCACACGGTCGCTCGCGCAGCCTCCCGCGACGGCGTACGAGCGCAAGCCACAGTCGCTTCCAATTGTGCCAGACGCCGCTTCGATCCCCCCGCTGTGGACGCCGTCGTCTGCACCCAAGGAACTGTTTCCTGAATGGCCAAGTGCAGCATCGTTGGCCACAGAGGATTGGGGGAATGACGATGCGCCGTACGACGATCCGACACCGCCAGTGGGGTTTCTTGCGACGGCAGCTCTTGTCGAGTGGAAACGTCCCTATGAGTTCCTGCCACCCATTGCAGAGCCGGCGCTGCCGGCGCCAGTGCCCGTCACGACCGACGCAAAGCCCGCCGCAACTGGTAAAAAGGGAACAGCGCCTCCAGTAAAGAAAGGCGAGCCACCTGAGCCGCCCAAGAAACCCAAAGCGCCTAAGTTCGCGCATATCGTCCACGTGCCGACAGAAACCGACCACAGCCACCACCATGCTCCCAGCGGGACCACAGCTCTGCCGGCGCCAGACACGAAAAAGAGTGCTGGTGCTTCCACTGCAGCTGCAATAGCTTCCCACCCGGCGACACCGGCGGTCGTAACCCCGCCGCAGCCGCCGCCTCGGCGGATTCTTCACGATTTCCGGCGCGTGTGGAGTCCTGAGCAAGAAGAAGAACTCACGTGGTGGCGACGAGAAGAGGAACGCATTATGAGGGAGAAAGAGCACCGTGAACGTGTGTACATGGAGTTTGAAGATGCGATCGCTTTCATCATTAATGGACGTGCGCGAACATTGAACGAAGATGACGTCAAAGCTGAAGATTTAGAAGATGACGGCGACGACCAAGCAGAGCAAGACAACGACGGTCTCACATCTGACAGCTCACCGTTTGGTGGATTTCTACCGCCTTCGACGATCGAGATTGCGGGGAATGCTGTCATGAGACCTGAAATACCGCATGGTGATGTCGTGCAACCCGCGTTTGCGTCCTATTTGCGTATAGTGGACCAGCTCCATCAGCAGTGGTCTGCGTCTCCTCTTGGCTCCGAGGTCGGCAATACTCAGTATCTGTGGGAAGCTATTCATCCTCAAGACGCGCAGGGAGTGCCCATTTACAACCATGCTGGCAAATACTCGGTGCGACTGTATATCGCAGGCAAGTGGCGACGCGTCGATGTGGACGATAGGTTGCCAATCGACGAGGAGGGCAATATTCAAATTGTCTCAAGCTCTAAAAGGAACGAACTGTGGCCTTCGATTCTCGCAAAAGCGATCATCAAAGTAGCCAATTGGTTCGACATTGAGGAAGAAATCCATTTCGCCGAGTCAAGCGGCAGCAGTGCGGCCAGCTCGGTCCGTCTCGCCAGTCTCGTCGTCTCGTCCCTGACGAGCTGGAAAGTCACTCAACACGATTCCACGGCTGTGTTCGCAGGGAATTATCAGTCGCTTCAAGAGGTAGGAGAGTGTTCGAGCAGCGGTGCATATAGTGGATCTACTAACTCGTGTGCTGTTCGATTAGTTTATTCCTGAAGGATACCAATCCGATTCACAAAATGAAATGTGTCTCGATGGGACGGGTGATAATGAACCAGAGATGCCGGAGCATGTCCCGATTGAGAGCCCGAATCCTAACCAAGCTATGACGGTGCGCCTTGGCGTGATCATTTCTTATTCACGAATCCCACTCATAGGTCGTTAACTTGTGACCAGTCCCGCGCCGTAGTCAACTGGGTCGCTGCAAGAGGTTCTCAGAAGCTCATATACCAAGAAGCATCGCTGTTGGTCGGCATCGTTGGTGATCCAGGAAGTGCCAGCTTGAAAATCGTCGACCTGAATGGTCTTTCGAGCATCAAGGAAGAAGAGCTCTCGGCGGACGTGGCCTCTTTTCTTGCCGTTCATCCACCAATGCGTTACGCCGACGTGTTGTTCGAGTCGTGGTCCGTCGACGCGAATGGTGTCGCTGATCCGTTCATGAATCCGCCGGCACAGTTTTGTGTGATTACTTCGATGACGAAGGCTGCGGCTCAACCTCCAGGGGACGCATCGTCCGAGGCTATCGTTCCTGAGAATGGTCTCGTCAACGTTGTCGTGACACTCTGTCGATTTCCACCCCGCTCGCCAAGCAGTCATGCGGACGATAGCAAAGGCCAATCCGAAATGGCTAAGCACCTTGGTGTTGATCCCCGTGGAAGCGTTCTTCTTGTCGAGGAGTTGGAGTTGGAAAACTATCGCTCTCGCCTTTCAAACCAGAACCGCCCGAAACGTCGACCAATGGTGTTTAAGATCGACACTACGTCGTCTGCTCTTCTCCAGATCCCTCGTGGTGAGTTTGAGACCATGGCTTTTCGAGTGTACCCGCAGTCGATGTGTCGATATGGCTACAGTTTGGTGGTCGAGTCAGATGTGAAAGTCGACTGGCAAATTTCGAGTACCTATTGGCGGAACATCTGGGATCTCCAAGTCATTGAAGGTGATGGCACATACCCGGCGATGTTGCCCGGTTCGTGGAACATCTTGTTCAAGCAAACCATTGAACTCGCACGACCAGCAGAAGATGCATCGAATTATCAGGGCGTAATTCCTGAGCTTCAACTCGATCTCCAACTATCGGATGTGGATCTCGCACCATGTATTCACCTTTACCTCGTAAACCAAGAAGGTGATCAGGTAATTTCTCTGTCAGGAATCCATGGAGGCGTTGTTCTCCCTGAGGAAGCGTCGAGCTACACTCTGATCGTTGAGTGCCGCCCGAAAAAGCTAACTCCCGAAGGCAAGTGGCATTTGACACTTGGCAGCAATCGTTTGTTCAAGCGCGCGACCGTTCTCCAGCCGCGACTCACCATATTTAGTGGCATGTACGTGCCGAACAAACCACTGATCTGCTTCCGAGATGTCATGCAGAACCCGAAAAAGACAACAAGCACGAGTCTGCAGTTCGAACTTCTCGACAGCGACATGCGGGCAATCTCCGACCTCGCTGCAACTTTGCAAGTTGTGGATCTTTCGAGCGGACAGCCATTGATGGAGCTGTCCAGACTGGGTGTTGCTTGTGTGCTGCAACTGCCTCCGTACACGAAAGCCCCAGACGACCCCAACGAGAGCAAGAGCGGGTACATCATTCAGTGCGGTATCGACAAGATGAAGTGTCACGTACCCACTTGGATTCAGTCTGTTCGCCCTTTCAGCAACAAGCAATCCAACTCCCCAAAAACTCCACCCATCGACGAATGCGAGGAGGTTCATGATCATGTCTCGGAGAGAACGCCCCAACTGAACTGGCGATTGCAGTGTTGGAGCGTGGACGAGGTGAAGCTCGAGTTTGATCGGACGTTAGAACTACACTTCGATGCCATCCGTGCTGACTGGGCAGAAGCCACAAAAGATCGAGACGCCCACGGGGTCTCGTCAAGGTTGCTGTTTCTCGGGAAGCATGAAGCTGCGGCCTCTGCCATGACAGATGATTCGCTTTCAGACGACCAGATTACCAAGTACAAGGCTCACGCCCAGTGGCTTCATGAAGCAAGACAGCAAGTTGCCGGGCTGTCGGAACACGACCACATTATTATTCAACCAGAGGTATCTTCCGACGTTGAAATTCTCCGCGAACCAGAAGACCTCGCGCATGGCCACGAGCTTCTCCAAGGAAGGATGAACGAAATGAGCAGCTTCCTCCAATCTATTCGAGACGATCGAGCCAAGGAAACGCGAGGTGACGCGCTCAAACACCAGATCCAAATGTTCATTGACCAGCGAAAGGAGGCCGAGACTCATCGCCAGACTCTTCACTTTCAGCGCGACGAAGTTCGAGCCCAACTGGACGTGAGTGGCGGATGAATGGATGAAACCAAGGTGAGTGGTGTGATGTGTAGTATATGAAAAAAACAAAATTTAGTTCTTAGTGGACCGATCATTTGCTCTCGTCTCTAACGCGACCATTTTGTCATAGTCTTCTGTACTAGGTCGCGACGGATCCGGAGAGACTTGGTCGATCGTCTTTTGGATTAGACACCCCGGTTCTCTTGACTGTCTTCATGTTGAATTCGTACGGCACTTGGTTTCTTTTTTTCTTGTTCTTTTTCTCACGGTATGACTCTTTTTCTGCAGCCCGCGTTCAGTTTCAATTCTCGCATTTCTCGGCCGCAACTTCTTCCCCTCTCCTCCACTCGGCAAGTTTTTCATCATCCTTGGATTCGACTTTTTAACCACTTCCTGGAGGAATCCGACGACGAGTGCACGCAGACCGCGCGAGGGACGGACAGGGGAAGCTTGCTGGGGCCCATTTTCAAGGCAGAGCCTTCGCTCGCTTCACAACCCGCACGCCCGCACGCCGGAATGCTGCTCGCCACCGGATCCCGCCAATTTTTTCCCCTCCAGAAAGAAAAAAACATACACGCAGGGTCGCCGACCTGCCCGCCACCCCATAAGCAGCGCGACGATCGACCTTCCAACGTGTCTACCTCCGGTTGACTTCTCTCATCTACATGTCGAGACCGAGTCCACCTGGCGCACTGTCGCCGCCATGCATACCGCCACCCATGCCCGGGGTCGACGCGCCGGACGCCGACGACAGCAGGGTCACAGCGCTCAGACTATTGAGCAGCGACGGCGTCGTGGGTGACGTCGCCGGTGTGAGCTGAGACGTCTTGCTACGGCCGCCAGCGCCACCAACCGCACCAGCAGCCTTCATCTTCTTCTTCGCACGGGTCTCCTCGCGGGAGGCCTTGGAGGCCGCGGCCGCCGCGAGCATCGCGTGCTGCGCTTGCGATGCCAGCGTTGCCTGGTTGCGTTCAAAGTAGTGCTTGGTGCACATGGCATCGATGCGGCCTGTCTTGGAGCACTCGGGCACGATACACTTTTTGTCGGCGCCGTGCGTGACGCAGTACCCAGCGCGACGGTCTGTCTTGTTGCAGCCTTCGACCATACAGCGGCGTCCACCACCATGGGCGCGGCACAGGCCACGACCCTGGCTGCTCTTGGTGCAGTTGGGCACTGTGCAGCGGCTACCGCCGCCGTGGAGCTTGCACAGTCCACGCGACTGAGCCGAGTTCTCGCAGCTCTCATACTGGCACCGCTTACCACCACCGTGGCTGATACAAAAGCCCCCGCCTTGGTCGCTAAGACCGCAACCTGGAAATCCACACCGGCGACCGCCACCGTGGCCCTTGCACAGTCCTCGCGACCGCACGGTGCGACCGCAGCCCGGGATGGAGCACTCCTTGAGCGGTTTCTTGCCCTTGGAGCGATTGCTGCGCTTGCCACTATCGGAACCAACGCTGGAGCTGCTGGACGGCGTGTGATGCTGGCTGCTGCCACTAACGGGGGTCGACGCGTGGAGCTTGCCCACGGGTAACGCATCCGATGAACGCGTTGTGTCGATTGGCGGAGGACGCTGCTGTTGTGCGCGCGAGCGTTGCGTGCGAAGCAGCGCTGCCGCGTTAGCCGACGGCGACGCCTGAGTCGGCAGATTCGCCGAGCCCAGTGTCGCGCCCATCGTGTAGCCTTGCTGGGTCGACTGCTGCTGCTGGTTGGCAAACGCAGCGTTGGTCGGCGTCACGGCCTTGATCTGGTTCGACGAGCCAATGCAGAGCGGACACATGATCATCTTGTCACCCCACGCCTGGAGACAATTGTGGTGGAACCGGTGGCCACAGCCTTCGGCGACGCGGTCGCACTGGCCGCCATAGCAGAAGTTGCATGGCACGTCCTGCTGCGGCGGTTGCTGCTGCTGCTGCTGCGGGGGCTGCTGCATCTGCTGGTGCATTTGCTGCTGCTGCTGAGACGGAACGTTGGGCTGCGTCGAGGGTATCCGACCACTTGTGGAATCCAGAGACTCGCGTGGGAGTCGTCCGCCCATCGACGGCGCCGAAGAAATATTGCCGGTCCGGAGTCCGTGGGCGACTGCGGTCGCCGCAGCTGTCATCGCGGGCGTCATGAGGTCCGGTGCCGACGGATGGGTGAGCCGACTCGTCTGCGTATAGTACGAAGACGCAGACGAGGACGAAGTGGACGACATGGCGGCCGACTGGTTGTTCGAGGGCACCGCACCCTGCTGGTTAAACGAGTGCATAGCCACGGGGCGGAAGCCACCAATGTTCTGTTGGTGCTGCTGCTGCTGTTGTTGTTGCTGCTGCTGCTGTTGCTGGTGCTGGAACCGAATGGACGACATGTACGAGTCGGTAGCGCTTGTCGATCCAGACATGGGGCCAGTCACGCCGCCACGTTGTTGTTGTTGCTGCTGCTGCTGCTGTTGTGGCTGCTGGTCAGTCGTCGTCGTTGTGCCGTACACGGACGGCGAGCCCAAGTACATGGCGCTGCCGAGCGGCCGAAACTTGCGGACGTTGACATTGTCGACCGTGGCCGGGTCCTTGCCGCTGTCGTGGTGGGGCGGCAGCTGCATCTCGGGGAGCTGCGGCATGCCCATGCCGTGGTGCTGCTGCTGGTGGGACTGATGGGACTGCACCCCAAAGCCCACGTCGTGCTGCATGCCGTAGGCCGCCGGGTTCGTGGCCGTGTAGTACGCTTGCGAGCCGCCGTGCGAGTGGCTCTGTCCTCCGGCATCGGCCGTGGCTCCGCCATTGGGGTACTGCTGTTGGTGATGGTGCTGCTGCTGCTGAAAGGCGTACTCCATGCGATCTTTCAGCGCCTGCTGGTGCGTGTAGAGCGAGCCGTACTGCATGGCCGCTGGCGATGGCGACGCGCCCTGGCCGTACGGGGATGGTGCTTCGTGGGGCGAGTTGCCGATCACCACGGGCGGAACCGACACGCCAAAGCTGAATAAGCACCGAGATAGAGAAACGACCGTCAGTTCATCTCACTCTTGCCCCATGAGGTGGCTCTCCCTCCCATCTCGTCCATCGTTGGATTTGATGGAAGAAAGTTGGAAAGTTGGGAGAAAAAAGAAAAGAAAACCACCGCTTACCGTTTGATGTTGTTCGCGTGGTGGTGGTGGCCGCCACCAGAGAGGGACGTGGACGAGGGCGGCTGCGGTCCGGTCGCGGAGGAGCTCCCCGCGGCGTAGTGATGCAGGTGGTGGTGCTGGCCCGGGTGGTGGTGGTGCCCGAGCGGCTGCTGCGGTTGTGGTTGCGTGTGTTGGGGGTGCGGCTGGTGGTGGTGTTGGTGCGACCGCGACAGATCACTCATGCCGCAGGGGGACGGGGAACAGGGCGAGACGTCCGGCGTGGCTGGGACGTTCGGATCTCACACGCGCTCCGCCCGCGTCAGATTGGGATTTGGATCGCTTGAAGGGCCGGGTGCCGGCGTGGATTATTCGACCACAGCCACGGACTTGGGGACTGAGTTTGCTGAGAAAAAGGATACGTTGGATCTTGTTCAGGCGCCCCCAATGGCCAGAAGAATTGATCTTTCCCCAGTTGACTTGGCTCCCTCCCGCCACTCGAGAGAGAGAGAGACACACACACGGACGACAACGACCTTGGCGCGCGGTCGCTCGGCTCGCTTCACTTTAGCTCGCGTTCCCTCCTCCTCCTCCTCGCCTGCGGAGAGTGTTGGTTCTTGGTGGTTTGGGGTCCAAGGTCGACCAGACCGATGGTCCCTTCCCTTCCCTTTGGGCCGTCTTTTAGGGTTTTGTCTCGGGGCAAGGGCTCCGCTCCGCCCGTCCGCCAGATTTGAAGTTTTGGATTGGCCTGCCTGCCGACGGGGGCGACGCCGGCGGAGAGGGGAAGGGGGAGACCGAGGTCAGACTTCGACCGAAGGGGACAGAAACAGCCGGTCGCCACGACTGCCCAATGAGCGCACGCCGTGCAACGCGCCGACCAATCGGCGCCCGAGAAAGACCAACCCCCGTCGGGACCTCGTCTTGACCCGGCTTCGCTCGCGAACGCCAGCCCCCCCTAACTTGTGGACGGCCGGGACGACCTTGGACCCGCAGCAAGCTTGCCCAAAGCCCGTCCACTCCACCCGATTTTCCCTCTCCTCTCTTGCGAATGCGTTCACGTTCTCACCCACACCAAAGCACCGACGCAGCACGAAATTGAAAGGCATGGCGAGTCTCAAAAGACGCTGCGACGAGTTGAGGCTGTTCGACCAATCTGCTCTTCAAGAGGATGGCTCGGCTGCCACGGAAAGAAACCCTGTTCTGATCTGATTCACGAGAGATTGCACCCACAAATGGAGAGAAGACTGGGTCACCCATGTGGTCTGGTGTGGGTTCCAGCTGTCAAAGCCACAACAACGGGAGACTTTTCCGTGGATCGCGTTCCCTCGCGCGAGTGCCATTATGAATTATCAAAATCGACTGTTCGACACAGCACTTTCTTGGATCCTGCCTTGCACGGGATGCTGAGAGAACTTGCTACTGACAACCGTACCTCTACCGGTAAATGCCGTCCCCTCCAACACACTTCAACAAGGTCCGATATGAAAAAACCCACCCAAATTCCCTGTCGCGAACTTCCATTTTGATGCTCGATGAAATGAAACGGCTCAAGCTTCTTGCGGCTGCGTGGAATAAGACGAATAAGACGCGGCGGGTACCGTGTACTATTCAGAAAAGGCAATGCTGCACATTACTTCTCCTGTAAATGTGCGGGTGCCGTGGGAGCAACAATGGATTCATCTGCCCGTTCTTCAACTGCATCTGGTGTGTACACTTGATTGATTGCAGCCTCTTGGTTTGACGATGGAGCGACCACGCTGGCCCTCTCATCCTCCGCGCCATGATCATCATCATCATCATCCTCACCACAGCAATAGCAAGTCGACGACAAAAGAATGCGTCGCGGAATAATGTCTGGCTCAGCAGGCTTGTCTGCTAGAGAGTGTACACCCTAAATCATAGTAGTCGGTGGTCGACATGCCCGCCATGACCGACGAATGCGATGACGCACGTTACTGAAGTCCCACATACACACCCTCTATGCATGGCCTCTACCAACTCATAAATTCCGCTCAATTGAGCGTGGAGATTCCGGAGAAAACCCAAAGTGGCTTCAATATTGCACGTCATCACTTCGTACTTATTGCGACGACCCAAAGTACTGGTGTGCCTTGAGACAAAATACTGAGCTTATGGCCTGGTGCAAACTTCTCATGCAACGAACACTAGCGCCATGAACTGTACATCAAGCAATCGTACATAAGACAGCGGCTACAGTAGCGATCGTAGAAAGATCTCGGCCATGCGCAAAGACAACTTGTGATTCCCCCTGGAAGAATTCGGCCTTTGCAAACGTCAGGCCATTTTCGTGAACGATTGTCGACTGCAGGTTGCCGCGGGGTTGGGCGGGGCCAAGTATCCTACTATTAGGGAACGCTCGACGTCTTTCGGTCCTGGGGGATATCCATAGTTCATCACGATCTTGGCTTTTTGTCACGGTCACTATAGCGCGGCATGTTTCTAGTGTAAAGTTGTGTTTCCTCTCTTGCGTAAGGTCAGTTCCACTTGAAGCAGGATGCCGTCTGTCTCATGCGGTTGGTGGGTGTGTTTACATGTCTAGACTAGACATGTGCGCGGATGCTGGTACATGTAGCGACATGGTGGACTGGACTCTAGTGCACCATGCCGCTTGCAGCATCCACCGCATGAAAAGAATCGACCAACATCGCTGCAATGGCTGGCCATGCCAGCACCCTGCATGTTGTACTGGAGAGTACTGGCCAGTTGCCGGCTCGATGGCAGTACCCGAGCCAATATTTCTAGCGTTTGCTGGTTCAGCACAGCTCCCCTTGGACTCCCACCAGGGTGAGTGGCTTTACCACAAGGGTCTGCCAGTCCAAACACGAGACTGCCTTGGGCAACGTGGCGGGGGGGGGGGG
>JAADXL010000204.1:0-43539 GCA_023337755.1 Pythium aristosporum
ACAAACCCCCACCTCCGCTGATCCCTAACAACAAACCCCCTGCACACATCAATCCTCCGTCAGTTCCTAAACCAAACTCACGCCCAACTACCCCCAGCAAGACAAACCGACCCATTGAGATTCCCGAAATGCCAGACTTGCCAGACATGCCAGACTTGCCAGACATGCCAGACACGCCCTCACCGACGACTCGTAAGCCGAATCGACCCCTGATGCTAATCAAGAAGCACGCTATGCACTTGCACAAAAGGCAATAAGCTCCGTCACGCCCGCCAACCGTCGTATCTGATAGTGCTGCGGGTACGTCGACCGGAACTTTGTGTTGAATGCATTTACGTCAATCTCAGTCAATCTCAAGCTATCCGGCATAACGGGAAGCGGGTTTCAAGATTCTCATTCACGTTGAGTGCTTTGGAGAACGATGCGTGCTCAGAGCTACTTCTGCATCTGCCCTGCTTCTTGCAGCGATTGCCCCAGTTGCCACTTTCTCTCACTACGTAGTCGGCCCGCAATGCGACTTACTAGTACCAATTGTTTTTCGCACTGTGTCGACGATTGCCAGTCACCAGACAAATTTCTCACACTTGTTTAAGGCCTTCAATCCGAAGGCCAGGCAAACAATTGAGTTGATGATAACAAGGTTGTGATGGCACGAAGATAGGATATGTATTGATACTAAGGTGGCGGCTGACCTTCCTGACTCGGACCACCAACGACCATGGAAATGCTGCCCGGTAGTCGATTGAAACTCTTCGAATTAGTGCTTCTTGTGGGTGGTCTTCTTCGCATGGGACTTGACCACCTTGACCGAGTGGCTCTTGCGGTGCTTCTTGGCGGCCTTGGGCTTGCAGCCGTACACACCCGACTGGACAACACCACACTCGGCACCGTTCTTCAGACCGTCTTGAGGACCAGGGCAGGCACCGTCCTTGATGTCAGCGACACAGGCCTGACCCGTGACACAGAAAATACCTTCCACACCCTCGACACTCATCGGCGACTCGCCCGGGCCCGTACACTTGCCCGCCGGCTTCTCGACCGGCTTCTCTTCCGGCTTCGACTTCGGCTTGCATCCGTAGACGCCAGTCTTCACGATGCCACACTCGGCGCCGTACTGGAGACCCTCCGTCGGGCCGGGGCATGCACCATCCTTGATATCAGCAACGCAGGCCTGGCCCTTGACGCAGAAGATTCCCTCGACACCCTCGACGCTCATCGGGGACTCGCCCTCACCACACTTGGCGTCGTAGCTGTCACTGTCGCTGTCGCTGTCGCTATCGCTGTCATCATCATCGCCGTAATCGTCGCTCGCACCGGCTGGCTTGCAGCCATACACACCCGTCTTGACCTTGCCACAGACAGCGCCGTTCGGCAGCCCATCCTGCTTGCCGGGGCAGGCGCCGTCCTTGATATCAGCGACACAGGCCTGACCGGTGACACAGAAAATACCCTCAACACCCTCGACACTCATCGGCGACTCGCCCGGGCCCGTGCACTTTCCCGCGGGCTTCTCTTCCGGCTTGGGCTGGTCCTTCGACTTGGGCTTGCAACCGTACACCCCAGTCTTGACCTTGCCACACTCGGCACCAAACTCAAGGCCCTTCTGAGGGCCCGGGCAGACACCGTCCTTGATGTCGGCAACGCACGCCTGGCCCTTGACGCAGAAGACACCTTCGACGCCTTCCACACTCATGGGCGACTCGCCCTCGCCGTTGCACTGCGCCGGCGCACCGGCTTGCTCGACCATCTCCTTGGTCTTGGGCTTGCAACCGTAGACGCCGGTCTTGACCTTGTCGCAGTACGAGCCGTACGGCAGATCCGCCTGGGCGTCGGGGCACTTGCCGTCCTTGATGTCCGCCACACAAATCTGGTCCTTGGCGCAGAAGATCGAGTCGACGCCTTCGACGCTCACTTCGGTCCAGCCGGGCAGACAGAACTCAATGACTTCTTCGGTCGCGTTAACATCGGCGTACTTGTGGACCGAGACCTTGACGTGGTGCTTCTGGTGGCGCAAAGAGGCCTTGCCGTTGTGCTTGGCGTCCGCGACATGGGTCATGGCGAGCGCCACGGCGGCGGCGATCACAACGAGCTTACGGCCGAGCATATTGACTGTAAGAGAGAGGAGGAGCGGGGGACGCGAATGGGGAAGACCGCAGATTTTGGAATGAGGTGGATACGAGTCCCGCCGTCGCACCTCAAGAAACAGGAGAAGGGAGGAAGAGGATGATGGACGGAAGAGCAAGAGGCACTATCCCTGGATATTATATAAAGATACGTTGCTGAAAGTATTCTAATTTCACAAGACATGATATGGTTTTGAGTAGCTTTGCTAATAAAATCGGTTGATGGCTTTTTGAGGGAAACTGTTATTCAGCGGTGGTTTTGGTGTGCAAGATGCTCTAGGATTTCAACAGGATGAGGATTTGACTTGAGTTTAGTATAAATCAGGCTTGAACCACGAACCCTTTCGCGCCCAGTTGCTCTTCTGTCGAACTGTCATACAGTACTTCAGATTTTCTGTTGATTTCATCCAATGGTATCCTTACAAGGGGTAGGTCCATGTAGCCAATTAGCTAATATAAATGTAAACATGATTCCCGCTCATAACAGAATAGCTACATTTATGAATTTAAGCTCAATACTTCTGATCAAGTATCCGTCAATATGCATAACCTGTCACATATGCTTGAAGCATCAACTTCAGCTTCGATTGATGGCTTTGTCTGTGGAACAACTCAGGTCGATGATCATTTCGCCCAGTTATACTTCCCGCACAACGGCGCGCAATTTGTTTTGCACATCGGACGAACCTTCCTGCGTCCAAGAGACTCGACTGGGTTTAGCTTGTCAGCGCTCGTCGCTGGGTGGCGATATTGCACGAGCAGCAGAATCTTGGCTGGAAGCTCGAAATCGAACAAAGTACCGTACATGTATCCTACAGAGATTTCATCTAAAAGCGCAGCTGAAGTTCTCACTTCAAGGAACAACCCAGTTGCCGCCACGGGCGACTCGCCACTCGCCAACTCAGTTCACTTGTGGCTCTGAAAATCACAGCCACCACCGACGGCTTCAAGGAGGGAGGAAGTGCCAGCTCGACGTCGTCGAGCTCCGGATCGAACTTCCTACTGTACTCAACCCACTCTTGTTCTCTGCATCCGTTGCTGGAGGGGGCGGGCGCGAGGCTTAGCCTCGCGCACACCGAGGGTTCAACATGTCGCAGTCACGGAACCACGTAAATCGTTTGACCTCCCTCCCTCCCCATCCCGCTGTCACTCGCGCTGGTTTATCTTGCCTACGATCTGGACGCATCGCGGAGTTGGGGTCGGGGTCGGGGTACGGCACATTGCTGCCGGCGTGTTTTGCTCGTCGGGTGGGTAATGCACAAGAAATATAGCGGCCACCGTTACGTCGGTCTCTTCATCAACATAGAAGCGTCGCATCTGGAGGATGCATTCCTGTTCACGCGGACGCGACCCTCGCGGTTGGCACGGTCGTAAGCAGGAATTTGCGCGTGAACGAGATTGCGATGCCTCCCCCCCCCCAGCAATTGACGGCTGCCGATGCAACCATGCTGGAGAGCGCGGCAACGTCATGGTCAGGACGCTCACATCGTTATGGGGTACATGCGGCACTCGTCATGCAGACATTCTCGAGGTGCATTGGATACCAGTAGATGGTGATGTGGGTTATAGCGTCATCGACTGTCGACTGGGGAGACGATTGGTACCCATTAAGCATGGATAGGCGCCTGCCGCTGGCCAACAAACCATGGGCGTCGTCGCCCTGGATCACCATGATGTGGTCCTCTCCTCTGTGAGCAAGACGACACCACGGTCTCCGATAGTTATCCTGGTTCTTCTCCAGCGGTCGCACATGCTCGACCGACAAGCGGCAGTCATACGTGATCGAGTTCTCAATCAGCAGCGTTTCTCTGGTGGTCGCAGTAGAAGCACTACCACATCGGAAGAAAGTTCAAAGCCGTCCTCGAACATTGCGTGCTTGCTGATTGCTCATTCCTCGCCTCCGACTCCACTTCTTTTTCATCGGGAGATAACGGCATCGATGGGATAATAAAGGGGATGAAGTCACACACAGTAGTTTTATTTGGCAATCATGCATTGTACAACCAGCGCACTCAGCGAAAGCTCGTTACGTTCTCGATACAAGGTCGCAACGTCAGATCGAAGTCACTTTAGTGCTTCTTGTGGGAGGCCATCTTCACCTTGACCACAGTCACAGTCTTCTTTTCCTCGGCGAGCTTCTTCTTCAAGAAGAACTGCGAGTCGAGCTCCTTGATAAGGTGCTGCGCTTCGAGCTTGACCTTGGCAGCATTGGTCTTCTTCGTGACTGGGATGCAGCCGAGCACGCCCGACTTGACCTTGCCACACATGGAGCCAAGCGGCAGGTCGGTCGAGTTGCCCGGGCAGGCGCCCATGACGTCACCCGTGCAGGGCTGGCCAGTAACACAGAAGATGCCTGCGACGCCCTCGACGCTTGTCGGCGACTCGTCCTTGCCCTTGCACGCGGCGCTCGCGGGGCCACTGGGCTTGGCGGGGGCGACAACCGCGGCCTCGTTCTTGCCGCCGCTGCCGCTTCCATCTTCCTCGTCACCGACTTCGTCATCGTCATCATCGTCGCTGCTGCTTCCAGCCCGTTCTTCGTCCAACTCATCGTCTTCCTCTTCACCAACGTCAGCGTCCTCAGCGACGCTTCCCGCCTTGGAATCGACCGCCTTCACAGTCAGGACCTCCTTGTGGTGCGAGTTGAAGCCCACGTGGATCTTGACGTGGTTGGCCTGCTCCACAGCGGCGACGTGGGTCAGGGCGAGCGCGACGGCGGCCGCGATGAGCACGAGCTTCTTGGCGAACATGGTGGTGACGGGGGTGGAGAGGGGGAGTGCGCTGTCGGTGGAGAAACCGGGAATGGAGCTAGTGGGTCAGCGAGAGGGTTTCCACGCCGGAGTCCCCTCAATAACAGTGTTCTGACTCAGTTGTGCACCCTACAGGGGTAGGTCTACCTAACTGGCTGTGGATGAAGTCACCCAATGTAGGGATGATGGGGAACGCTAGTCGAACTGAACCGCATTTCGACCCAAAACAAAAAATGATTTAGAGAACCCAGAGTTAGCCCTGATGGCCTCTATTTCGGCCAATGAGCGGAGGTACATACGATTGGTTTCCTCTCCCTTTGCCGAGACAATCGGGCTGGTGCGACCTAATGGTGGTGGTGCAGCTGATGCCAGAGCTCTCCCCCACGCTCGGAATCATGCAGCGCATGGGGTCAAACTGATTCACAGTTCATACGTACGTACACGTGAGGATCTCAGTGTTTCAAGTACTGTATTATCTGTAGTGCTTCAACTTGAAGCCTTCAAGTATTCCGTGTCAGCTCAGGAATGAGTTCAAAAATAGCACATGAGATATTGGCAAGTCGGCGTCAATACTGGAGTAATGGAATGGCTCACTCAGGCGGATTGCAATCGCCACACAGGCACTAAGTACTAGTATTTGTAGTATTGCTACGCACCTCGGGGACGAGTTCCAAGTCGGCCTGCTATGAGAATACCCCCCGAGAGTACTAGTTTCTCGGAGAGTTTCTCTTGAGCCCACGCAACAAGTTGATGTAGTAATTACTATGCTTAGGACATGAAATACTGTAGCACACTCCTTCCAAGCTTCTCGTATATTCGGACCAGACCCGTGCCCGTACTGAGAATGCCAGCCAAGGCTGGTGCCGATCTAATGCTTCTTGTGGGAGATCTTCACCTTCTTGACGGCGGGCTTCTTCTTCTCTTCAGCGTTCTTCTTCTTCAAGAAGAACTGCGAGTCAGGTTCCTTGACGAGGTGCTCTGCTTCAAACTTCAGCTTGGCAACGTGCTTAAGCGTCGTCTTCGTGTTTGGGATGCAGCCAAGCACGCCCGACTTGACCTTGCCACAGTACGCCCCGAGCGGAAGACGGGTGGTAATGCCCGGGCAGGCACCCATGATATCAGCGACACAGGCCTGGCCAGTAACGCAGAAAATACCTTCCACACCCTCGACGCTCATTGGCGACTCGCCCTTACCCGTACACGCAGCGCTGTGAGTTGCGCTACCCTGAGCGGGGATGGGAGCGCCACCTTGTGCGGGGGCAGGAGCGGGAGCACCACCCTGTGCGGGAGCAGAAGCGGGAGCACCACCCTGTGCGGGAGCAGAAGCGGGAGCACCACCCTGTGAGGGAGCAGGAGCGGGAGCACCACCCTGTGCGGGGGCGGCGTTTGCGGTGGCATTGGCCTGCACTGGGACACCCGGCTTGACAGGAGCGATAACCGCAGCCTCGTTCTTGCCGCTCTCACTGCCATCGTCTTCCTCGTCTTCCTCGTCTTCCTCGTCTTCCTCATAGCCAACGTCGGCATCACGGTCGACGTAGCTGCTGCCTTCCTCGTCCTCGTCATCCTCGCCATCCTCCTCGTCTTCATCTGCACCAATGTAGGACTCTTCGGCAGCGCTCCCCGACGCAGACTCGGTCACGTTCACGGTGAGCGCCTGCTTGTGGTTGCTGTGGATCACGTGGATCTTGAGGTGGGTGGTCTCTTGCTCCGCAGCGACTTGGTTCAAGGCAAGTGCCACGGCGGCGGCGACGAGCACGAGCTTGTTCGCAAACATGGTGATGTTGAAAGGTTTGAAGTGAGGATTGCGCTATCGAAGGAGAAAGCAGTAATGAAATGACGAGAGCCAAGAGCTTATCTTCCGAGGTTCCTCAGGTAATCACGGCAATGAGTGCAGACATACAACGGCGGAGCCTAAAACCTTGATTTTCCGCATACCCAATGTTGTTCTCCTGTTTTAAAAGTTGAATGTTGAAGCCCAAAATGACCCAAATTGATTAATGATTTGTATATCCCAAAGTTTCAAGCTGCTTCATGTTGGTGGGTTCACTACACACCCGTCAAGAGGACTCCATCCAGCTGCATAAGACCAGCACCCCACCTGGAATGCAGCTGCAAGACAGGTGGCACCATTCTCTGCTGTGAAGTACTAGTACACTGCATACCGCATTAGGTTCGTGTGTGGTCCAGTCAAGAATCTTGCTTGAGTTTGCAAGTACAGTACACCGCCCAAGCCTGAGATATATCTGGACAATTCAGGAATGAGTTCATGGAGAAAAGGAGACGAGGCACAGTGCGAGGCGGTAATCATCCCAGCATCGCAAAGACATCCTTGGATGAGCTCGGTCAAGTGAATCCTGAATTCCTCACACTTGCAGTACGGTACTGGTAACCGTGCAATATATTTCTGACCGTGCGAGATGTTCGAGGTGCATCAGGTAATAGTGTCCTCAATGGCTTGCTCTATGGTGTAATTGGTTGGATCCGCGAAGAGCTCTTCAATGAGACGGTGGGTAAGAGCATGACCGGGGCTCGTCGAGAAGAAGTAGCCATGCACAGGCATGCCGACGAGACCAAGGTCACCGATGCAGTCGAGCATCTTGTGGCGAACCCACTCATCTTCAGGAAACCGCAAACCTTCAGGATTGAGCACTCGCCACGCACTTGTCTCGTCTTGCTTTTGCTGCGCAAACACGATCGCGTTGCCTAAAGATCCGCCCAACGCGAGGTTGTTGGCTTGCATCCACGCAATCTCGTCTTCAAATGTGAACGTCCGCGCGGGCGCGACCTGCTCTTCAAACGCTCGCAAGTTGGCGTCAGCATCACCCGTTAGGCTGAACTGGAAGACGCGAGAGCCGAGTCCTTTATGGGCGAAATTCACTTGCACAGACATGTGCAACGTCGGCGAGTCCACGCACGGTATACCCGTGGGCATCGGCAGGAACCACGCTGCTTTGTCCTGCATCATTACTTGAACGGGACGCTGGACTCGCAGCCATCGCGCGGGCATTTGATTCTCTAGAATACGGACGCCAGCTTCTTGGATGGCGTGAACGAATGGGAGTGCGCTGCCGTCGAGAATGGGCAGCTCCACAACACAGTCCAGCGGCTTTGGCTCAATGATATCCACGTCAACATCGGTGACGCACGCCGCAACGAGAGCGGCCATGAGGTGCTCGACTGTCGAGACGCGCCAGCTATCGTCCCGCGCACGCAGCTGTGTGCAGAGCATGCTTTTGGATGGGTCGAGAGCTGTTGCATCGGCAAGGATCGGCTCGCGTCCGCGCCGTCGGAAGGAGATTGCGCCATCGCCATGCTTTCGGTGAGCAGAGCACGAGACAGCGGCAGCCGATGGTGCTAGACGGATCCGCACATCCTTCCCCGAGTGGAGACCGACGCCCGTGAGCTCGACGGCGCGCTGGAGCGTGCGCTGCCACCGCTGCGCCGTCTTTGGGCCTAACATGTGAGACTCTTGGGAACCTGAGCCCGCATCCTCCCGTTTCACTTCGGTCGATGCCTGATTTTGTGTCCTAGATTAGGATATGTCCTAATCGTCAACGGTCGATGGTCAAAAACTTCATCTTTGGGTTCTTCGCAGTGAATTCTTGGGAGGAATTCTCCCAGACAAAAGGAACTGGCGGCGAAATTTTGGGAGCGAATTTGGTTGGTTCTCTTTTGTGGGATCCCATGGCGGATGGTTTCTGGCCGTAAACGCGCCATCACGGACAGTGGGTTCGCCTCCCAAACTGCCATACTGCATTCCTTACTCTTCCCATTCGTAGAGCTCCATATAATAAGTTATATTGACCAGCAATAATCGAGCTAATGATAGTAAACTTGGAACCAAATTCACCTAATTAAATGTGCAATATCTGAGAAACCTCTCAGAAATGATTCGGCATATCACCCGTGGGATGTGCTCATGGCGCCTTTTGATCGCGTAAGCCAATGGCTGCAAAGAATACGGGCAGAACAGTCAGGCACACTGGCCAGGCACGCGGTCCATCAATCTCAATACGTTTACAATCGTTTTACGCGGGTATTATTTCCCACAGTTCCTACAACCGTCTATGTGTACAATTACAGTATCCTTTACGTGGGTATTGAATGTCACTATATTGATTATTGAGAGGGAAATGCTGCGCGCGGACCCAGATCTTCGACACTTATCGTGGGACTCAAGAGCTCAACAAGAAAATCCGCGCGTGGATGGCGCTGGCGCTTCAAGAAGATAGACAGTACAGTGGTACTGAGTGAAGGGACCAGAGCGTCTCACGTTCGCCAAGGTATTAGACTGGAATTTGCTCCCGAATTCAAGCGCTAATAACACATATCACCATGGAGACAGCAAGCGCCATGGCGCCACGCCGCGCGCACCACCACCACCACCGCCGCTACAAGCCGCGCTGGGAGTACAAGGGCGTGTTCTCCGCGACGGCGTCGACGCCGACCAAGACCACGCCCACGCGGGTCGGCCACGCCGCGCCGCTCGTCGAGTCGTTTCTCAGTGACGAGAGCATGGCCACGAGCCGCTCCATCACTACCGTCGCCTCGTCCATTGAGGCACAGACGCCGTCCCACCAGCAGCAGCCGACCCCTCCGTCTGCCGCCAGCAGCTCTGCCACGCGGGCACGTCCACAGGGTAGAGCGTGTGTCGACGATGACTCGCTCGCGACCATGGGCCGCGTGGCCAAGAAACGGATAGAGACGCTCGCACGCCGCGATGCGCTCGTGGGCCGCTGGCGCCGGCGCCGTCTCGCCACTGCAGAGACAACGTCGTCCTTGGCGTCGCACCGTGGCGAGTGCCAAGTGCTCGAGTTCCAATCGCCACGCCACGACGAGTTCAAGATCGTCGCGCGCATGAACATTGCCGGGTCGCTCCGCGAGATCATGGGCGTGCTCGCGACCGACAATGCCGCGCACTTTCACCAGTCCATGGCCGCGCTCTTTGGCGCGCCGTACGTCACGGGCGAGAAGCTCCGCGCGAGCGAGTCGCTCGGCTTGAGACGGAGCAGCACGCAGTCGGCGCGCGCGCTTCTGCTCTCGTCTCACCGCCTCTCGACGCGGCCCACGACGTCGTCGCGCCTCTCGTCCTTCTTCTCGTCGTCCTCTTCTTCGTCCGTGAGCAACATTAAGATCGCACTCAACTCGGTCACGCTGCAGCTGCGCCACGGCTTTTTCCGGCGGCGGCTCCATGACTTGCAGTTCCTCGACTACCTCGACGAAAAGGTCGACGCCATGGCCGTCACGCGCGTGCTGCAGACCGTGCGCGCACCCGGCCACTCGGGTCGCCCGTCGCTCGGTGAGCTCTTTGCTGGCTACGTGATCCGCGAGGACCCGCAGGCGCAGTTCACGCGCGTCTTCTTCTACGGCGACGCCCGCGGCAACTCGGTCGCGTCCTACACCAAGCGGCTGCTGCGCACCATGGTCGAGACGCTCGTGCGGCTCGTGGCGACCGTCGAGCGCCAGCGGCTCAGTGCGCTCTACATGCTGCACCGCCGCAGCGAGAGCGTGCCCGTGGCTGCGGGCCGGTGCTTTGCGTGCGATGCCGGCTTCACGACGGCCAAGCGGCGCCATACGTGCGCGTGCTGCCGCCAGTCGGTCTGCCGTGCGTGCCTCGAGGTGCGCGCGATTGAGCGCACCGGCGACAGCGACGGCTCGGCCGCGACCAAGGCGCTGGAGATTACGCACGGCCCGCCCTGTCTCACGCGCGTGCGCGTGTGCCGCTGCTGCGTGGACCGCGTGAGTCTGCCGTCCATGGCGGACGGGAAAGGGCAGAAAGAGAGACCCCTTCTGGACCAAGGAGAGGAGGAAGACGACGACGACGAGATTGTGGTCGTGGACTCGTCCAGCGAGGACGACTCGGACGCCTAGGAGACCGTAGTGGAGAGGAAGAAGAATTGATTAACTGGACTGTAGAGTCCATACAGTACGGAATGGAGATGAACCCTCGGGGACCAAGGGTTCATTTCTGTCGGGTCCGTGGCTTCTTCACTTTCAAGCCAACGCCAAGTCAGTCGTGCGGTCCGCCGTGTGATACCTGCGATAATCCATATTGATCCGTATCAGTACACACGCTTCTCCATACCATGTGCTGTAAAAAAACCTGTATAAACCCAAAATACGTATATTCTCATAGCCTGATACACTATGAATACATCCAGTTCAGGCCCCCACGAGCCCACACGCAAAAGGCAATTTTGCCAAACACCAAAAAGCCAGCAATGAGTGACGAGACGCCGGACGCGCCGGCCATGCCGCTCTCGCGCCGCAGCAGCAGCGTGGCATCGGCGACGACCGTCGCGGCTATGCGCACGGCCGGATTCCGCGGCCGCACGGTCCACTCGGCCGACGAGAAGCGCGTGACGTTCCGCGCGACGCCGACCGTGCGGTACTTTCGCAGCACGCACACGGCGTCCTTTGGCAGCGACGCCGTGGACGACCACGGCGATGAGAACGAGAGCGACCAGGATCCGCACTGGCGCGCGATGCGCAGTCGCCGCGCGCGGCGGCAGCTCAAGCCACAGGCGGTGCAGAGCGAGGAGCTACAGAACACGAGTGACCAGACCCGGCAGCTCGTGCTCAAGATCGCCGAGACGGCGCAGCAGCACGTGGAAAGCGCCGTGCGCGAGTTGGCCGTGGAGAATCCCAAGACGAGGGCGTGGACGAGACGCAGCGAAGCGAAATCCCGGGCGTTTGGCGGGCGACAAGAAGAAGCAGACGAGAGTACGCAGACGTGGGAGCGACGCCGCGGCGACGCTCACGAGGTGGCGGTGGTGACGCGACTGCCGTGCCGATTCCGCGAGCTGCAGCGTGTGCTGGAAACGACTCGATCTGATGAGCTAGATGCGGCGCTGCTCGCGTGCACCCACGAGCGCATCGAGCGAGCGGCGTTGTGTGAGACCGTGGAGACCACGGCGGCCCAGCTGCGCAAAGTGGAGCACAGCGAGAAGGCGAGCCTGTACCTTAAGGGCCAAGACGCAGAAGCTCCCGTGTCGACGGAGGAACGGCTCGCGGTCGCGATCAGGCGCGTTGTGCTGCCACGATCCAAGCTGGCCGAGGCCGCGAGCGTGTGGCGGCGCGCGCGTCAGGACGGGGCCCGTACTGGAGATGCGAGTGGAGACGAAACCGTCGAGCTCATTGATGCGAGAATGACTGGCGCCGAGGGCCAACCGCAAGCCGTGTTAGCGTCTCGTGTGCTGCAGCAAATGGCGGCGCTCTCCAAAGCCGATCACGCTCTGGTCGGGGAGACACGAGTCGGGTATGTGCTGCAGCCGGACGCCGAATCGCCGTATGAGACCAGCGTCACGCTCTTCCTCTCACGGACCAAGCGGAAAGGCACCAAGACGTTTGGATGGACCACACTCCACACTGTCAGCGACACGCTTCTTGCCCGCTTGCCCTTCATCTCTGAGGTCTTGTGGAGCCTCGTCGAGCGACGGCGCCTTGGCTGGCAGGTGCTCACGTATCCGGATCTCGTCTACTGCGTGGAAGACATTGAGGAGGTGCAGTCCGATGTGACCCAGTGTCCGCTGTGCGCGGCCGAGTTCGGCTTTCTGCGCCGACGCCATTTCTGCCACGTGTGTGCCTTGTGGGTGTGTCTCAAGTGCTCTCCCGAGCTGGACGTCGAGAGTCGCGACGGCGACGGGTGGACCTTGGACGCTGTCAAGATCTGCATGGCATGCCAGGACCGCACCCACGAGTGCGTGTACGACTATGACCGCGGCGCCGCGTCTCCAGCAGAGCCCGTGATTCAAAGGGAACAACCGGACGATTCCAAGGCGCTGCGCCGCAGCTCGCGGCATCTTGCTGCGTCGTGGATCCATCTCTTGCAGGCGGCACCCGGCGACAGTGAGCAAATCGCGCTCGCACTCGTGCTGGACACGCTCATGAAACTGCTTTCTCCCGAGGAAGAAGAGAATGATCACGGCGGCTTTCAGCTGAGTGGCCTGCACGCCGACTGGCAAGACCTCGCGCCGGACGAGCTGAGCGAACCCATCGAAGAACTCGCCGAGATGCTGCCGCTCCCGAGCCTCACCCGACGCCAGTGTCTACTCAGTCACGACGCGAGGCGCCGCGAGTACGTGCTGCTCTTTGACAACGAGAGAGGCTACGCACAAAGCCCGACAACAGTGGACGAAGCGGACCGCGTCAAGCGCGTGGAGAGGCTGCAGCTCTTGGAGATTCCGTCGTTCCCAGGGCTCGATGCCGTCTGTGCACTGGCCGCGAAGTCACTCCGGTGTCCCATGGCGTTTGTCTCTGCGATCACGGACAGCCGCATTATCCGCATCGCAAGCGTCGGGACGTCCATGAAGGTCTGTGCTCGAGACGACGGCTTTTGTGCCTATACACTGCAGAGCATCGATCCGCTCGTGGTACTCGACCTAGCACGGGACATTCGCAGTCGCCATTTCTCGCTCACGACCGAAGAGCATGGGCGTTTCTACTGTGGCATTCCGCTGCTGAGTCCCGACGAGACATTTGTCATGGCCACGTTCGCGGTCGTGGGCACGCGACCGCGCGAGTCGCTCAGCACGACGGCGTATGCGATGTTTATTGCCTTGGCCCGTGCGGCGAGATCGGTGCTTGTCCAAGAACTCGACGACCACGCACAGTTTCCAGCGTTGGGAGCATAGTGGGGGGAGCTGCTTGCTCCAGCAGGAACAGATCATTTGATACACCGTAACTACTACTAGTTTAGAAGTAGTCTCACAAACCACCACTACGTTCACGTAGTATTCATCTGTATGCGCCGCAATAAAAGCAATTCGGTGGCTCGTGGTATTCGCGAGTCAGTCATGAGCGGAGCTAGCCGTGGGAATACAGCTTGCGCTTGGAGATCCGCACGACCTGCGAATCATCAGTCGAGCGGCTGCTCTTGAATATGCAGAGATACACTTCCAGTTAACCGGTGCGGGTCGGCTACTGTAGTCGTTGGCTGCTGAACCCACCGTTGCAGTTGCAGATATCTCTACCTGAGGAGGAGATACCAGGACGCTCGTGAGCCTCACGGCTGCTGGCGTCGTCGGGGTTCTGCTAGAGCGTGAGCGTGCCAAACCAAATCGATGGCGAGGGCAGCAAGATCAGCAAGAAGGGGGAAGCTAGGCCACGAGGATGAAATGGATTTGGTTACCAGGATCGCACTAATACATAACATCTAACGGACAAAGCTCGTGAGCGAAATGAACAGCAGCGCGGTGGATCTGTGTTCGCTCGCCATCGAAGACTCCCAAAGTATCAGCCCCGTTGCTTTGCTTAGATCAGTACCACGCGTTAGCAGTCAGAAAACGCAGGCTGCGACAATACATCGAGTTCCGACTGACGGTACTGTATCGGCATAGAGTTAGATCGTGTTGTATGGCTTCAAGATCTTCAGTACGTACTGTTCATGCTGCCATGGAGTGCCCTTGGTTTCTGTACGTTGGCATGCCATGCTCTATGTATATGGATATAAACGACGCGGCTCAATGATCCATGGTGATGGATTTGCAATCGTTTGCGTCGCTTTGGTGTGCTCTCCCAGTCAGTGGTGCAGTAATCCTCCGGAAGGGAGTTATAACTGAAACACTCATATCAGACACGTCACAATCGGACACCTCAACTTGAGGATGGATATACACTATGGTAACGTAACTCAGTGGGCACATCCACCATCTCAGTCTCAACGCTGCTGCTGTAGTCCTCAGCATTGTGTACACTGCTGTCTCCGCTTGCTGTGGGTATTGCTTGGAAGACGAGGCGCCGCCTTTTCTGTCAGTCTTGCGCAAAGGTGCGCAGCGTTTCGAGGTGGGTGCTGGTCCAACAATTGTACCAAGAGCGCATTGAAGTAGCTTATTGAGTTTGCGCCTTGAAACTGAGCCGCTCGATCCGACGACAGGTCCTTCCCGTCCTTGTTCTTGGTGCACGCCTTTGTGTGTACTGACTCAATCCCAGTCACCTTGACGAGCTCCTTCCTCCCTTGGCCCCCCAACTGTTGGGGGTCCCCAACTAAAATCCTTTGTCGCAGTGTAGAATCGGTTCATCCCTCCAGTATCCTCTGCTTGAGCTTCACGCCGCACCAGACATCAGTGATGTCGTGGACAGCCGGTCGGACGGAGCGGTGCAGTGTCCAAGTCGCAAAATGAGACGTAGTAATACACTGTATGCGAACGCGATTTCGTGAAACTTGGGGTCAAGGATTCTCTCTCTCTAGAGTCGCCAGCCAGCGGCTGCAGGAAGACCACGGTGAGACTGACCGTGGTCTTCCTGCAGTCCATCGCTTTCTTTGCGAGCGGTAGGATTCGTCAGGTCACGCATGCAGGAGAAAAGTCGTTGAAGCCATCAAGTTTTATGTAGACTGTACTGTACTCAAAATGGTGGTTGATCCCTTAGTGATAATACGGTGTGTGGTGCACGGGTAGATGCGACGGCGCGTGCGGCTGCGTGTGCACGTGATGATACGAGTGGTGGGGCTGGTGCGGCGGCGGGGCAATGTGCGAGTGGCGTTCCACGGTCGCGCGCTCGAGCAAAAGCGCCTGGACCTGCTCTTCCAGCTGCCGGTTCTTGACCGAGAGCTGCCGCACGAGCGCCTCGAGCTGGCCCATGCGGTCGCGGTTGCGCTTGCGCGAGCGCGCCGCCGACTGGCGGTTCTTGTGTTTGCGCAGCTCCTCCTTGGTGAGCTTGGACGTGTCGAGGTCGCCGTCGTCGCCGTCGTCGCCGTCGTCGTCATCGCTGTCGCTGCGGTGGGACCCGGACGCGGACGACGGGCCGGAGTGGGTTGTGGAGGGCGGCGCCGCAGTCGGCTGCGCGTAGAGGTTCGCCGGAGGCATGTCGAACTCGGAGTAGGTCGTGGGCTGCGTCGCGACGTTGAGCGACTCCATGAGGAACCGCGTCTCGGTCGCGTGGAGCTGCGGCTCAAACCCATTGAAGTTGTACGCAGTCGATTGCGATGATCCATAGTCGTTGGCGAACGGCTGGTTGCGGTAGACCGAGTGGCCGTTGTACACGTCCACGTCGATAGCGTTGATCTTGAGAAGGGCTCCTTCCATTGCGGCTATCGTGAGGTGAGACCGTGGCGGGGGCTGTGTGTGTGCGTGAGTATTAAGTACCAAGTGGTGGAGCGGTGGGGCGTTGTTTCTCGGCTTGGAGAATTGACGAGTGAGCTGCGTAGTGCCGCTCTCGAAGCAGTGGCGAGTGGAGGGGCGGCTGGCTCTTCTCGCAGTTGAGCTTCGCTGCGTTGGGTTGGTGGTTTTGAGTGCGCGAACGTCACAGCGTCGCGTGCTGCTCCTCCGTTGCACCTCTCAAGGAAAGAGAAGAGGGGCAGTCCATCGCAGCAGATGGAGCGATGGGGGCCGCGTGTATCAGACCCGCCGCACCATGCGATTTCACACTGCGAAAGTGAGAGCTCTCGGCAAGGATTTGCCACGGGTTTTCTCCAACCTGATAGGTAAAAATCTACTGCATTAGCACGAATGCTTTCCCACGACGCGTGACCATGCAGGACTGGATATTTCTGACATATCCCGACCGAACGACCGGCGATCGACGCGCTGCGCTGACGACGAAAATGTTTACACACTCGAGCCCCTGGACCTGCCAGTATGTACGTACTAATGCAGTGGACGGTTGGGTTCACAGTACAGTACTGTAGCTTCCTGTATGTACAGTGTACTTTTTGGACTTGATTGTCACTGTCGATTGGACACCTGCAACGCATCTCCGTACTGTAGTGGAGGCTGCGGCTTGCATAGTGGACGCTGGAGCTGCCCGATATCGGCTTGAACAGTGTACACGCCGTGTTATTATTACTGCACTGTATTCGAGGCGCCTGATCGGGTGATCGCTTTTGGGTTGTTGGCTGGCGGGGTGGGGGCCAGGATCATTGATGACCAGGGTCCGACGGATTCTATGCGCCGCTGCCCGTCCAGTCGTGTTGGACATTCAGTTGATCCGTTGAACGCGATGGCCCATCCAGCGGTTGGGGTGCACCAATTGCACATCAAATCAGCGGGATTTCTTGGACAAGCGGGATTTTGGGGGTGTCTGCACTGGCCAGTCAGCACCAGAATGTGGACTGGCAGTAGTGACGCAAGGAGACGGTTGAAGTCGAAAGGAGTCTCTCTTCGAGAAGTCCACAGTCACTGGGGGGTCATATAATTTATGTTGGGCGATTCAAATCTACATTGAGCCTCTTGTCGGCCCAGTACAGTAGAGTACTGTGATGTGCATTGCGGGTTCATGGATTCCAATGGACGCCGCGCAGTTTGCAGCAAAAACAGATCTTCTCGAGGAGAATACGCACTGCGCGCGACTGTCCGCTTTGCCGTTCCTCGCGAGAAGTAAGCAGCGAGATTTATCTGCGTCTTCTGCGCGGTGGTGCAGATATTAGTTTATTTGCGTCTTCTGCGTGGTGGTACGCCGTCGTCGTACGCACAACGGCGCACGCGTTGTCATCTTGTGGCGGTGAACGGCGGCGTAGCACACATAGAAAGGTTGTCGCTTGCTCGCTCTCGACCCGAGACTGCCGGTCTCGCAAGAAAATGGAAGTCCGGTGACGTGCTGGCGAAGAGATGCCGTGAAGATGGCGGTCAGTGAAAATAGCATTCTAGATCAGTGCATGACATGACGTGGCAAGATGAGATGGCCTGTACCAGCACAATGAGTCTATAGACGCGATAGAAACGGTTTTCGCTTCCCTGTCAATTCACAGGCACCACAGTTCGGTATCATCAATCGCACTCCCGTAACGTTATTGAACCGGAACCGGAGATGCCAGCTACTGGAATTATACACAGTGCGGAAACAGCAAGTGCGCTCCCGGCTCGTCAGATGGGGGATCATCAAAGTCTCCTTCGAGTACGTACATGAACACCGAGTGTGTAACACTGTACAGTTCGGTGCTTGTACAATCGAAAACATTATGAACTGCCAACGTCAATACTTCAAGGGAGTGATTCGAGATTCTGTTCACTATGCGCACTGCAAACTGGACTCCAAGAGCTACAGTCTGCTGCAGTGTGGTGTACCGTACTGTGGTTGGTGGTTGCACAGTGATTGAAGAGATCTCTTGCAGACAAGCCAGTGCTGTGTACACCGTACTGTACATACGTACATGTACCGTACATTGTATGTCGCATCATGCCTCTCATCTCCACCGCGTCGCTCCCTTCTCGGCTGACGTGCGTCGGTCACTTCGGCATGAAACTTCAGTAAATTAGCAAATTCAGCCACAATCCATGGCGACCGGGCGACTTGGCCTGGATATGCACTGTACAGTATTCACGTGCTGCCGGTGATCCCATCTCATCTCAGGGAGATTTACGTACCAAGGGCGATTTCCATGACCACAGACCCGCTGATGCTTCAGCTCGAACGAATCGCTCCCGAGTTCAAGAGCCCAAAGTTCCAGTTCAGTTATCTGGAAAATTGTGCTGCCGTTGGGCTCAGACGTCCCATCGTGTGGTCCACAGTCCAAGATCTGATACCAATGACCTTTCAGCTGAGAAACGGAAACGGAGACGAGCTGCTCTTGTTCCTCTTCTCCGTCGGACGTCAGTTGGGACACTTTGCATCCAGGCCTCACGATACGCGAGACCTCCTTATCTCTATCGCCGCTGCACCAGCGCAACGACCAGCTTTTCGCACGGTTCCCAGTGCCAAGAAGCCGCAACCTTTCCTCCGTCAGGACCGGATTGTCCATTTCGCTTCCTGGACGACCCACGGTCGGGGTTGGACAAAACGGGATCAGATCGGAACTCTCTGAACGGCGAGGGACGGCGCTGGATCGGGTTGGAACTCTCTGAGTGACACAGAAAGCCTCCGGATCGAATCGGAGCTCTTTGGGCAGCGCAAGACGGCACCGGATCGGATTGCCACACTCTGGACGAAGATCCACCATGGTCAAGAAGCGTATGGGCGTGCTGAGCGTCGCTCTCATCACGTACTTCAACGTGAGCGGCGGCCCGTGGGGATCCGAGCCCATCGTGGCGTCTTGTGGACCGCTCGTGGGCATCCTCGCGACAATCATCTTCCCATTTCTATGGTGTTTGCCGCTTGCGCTTTCGTTTGCGGAGCTCTTTAGTGCGTTCCCTACCGACTCGAGCTTTTGCACGTGGGTGGGCAAGGCCTTTGGCAGACCCATGGGCTTCCACGTGGGCTACTGGTCCTGGGTCGGCGGCGTCATCGATAATGCCATCTATCCGTGTCTCATGGTCGACTCGGTCGTCGCGGCGCTGCTCGGGGCTGAGGCCGCCGCACTCAAGTCGTTTGTCGTGCCCTGGTGGATGTACCTCCTCCGCCTCACAGCCGCGACGCTCTTCATGATGCCGACCATGCACAGTATCGACGCCGTCGGCCGTTTCCTGCTCGTGCTGGGGATCGCCGTGATATTGCCGTTTGTCGTGCTCGCGTATGTTGCCGTGCCGCAAATCGACGTCGACAATTGGTTCCTCATGCGGTCTGAGCCTGAGTGGAGCCAGCTCGTGAGCGTGCTCTACTGGAGCTACAGCGGCTTCGACGCGGCCGGCGCCTACGCCAGCGAGATCGATGAGCCACGTCAGACCTACCCGCGCGCCATGACGCTCACGGTCGTGCTTGTGGCGCTCACCTACTCGCTGCCGTTCGTCGCCGTCTCGGGCGTCAACAAGCCGCCGTACGAGACGTGGGAGGACGGCTTCTATCCGCTCATTGCCCAAGAGATCAGTGGGCCGCTGCTGCGCTCCTGGTTTCTCGTGTGCGCCGTGCTGGGCAACATGGGTGTGTACATTGCCAAACTCACCAAAAACGGCTTCATGCTCGCCGGCATGGCCGATCTCGGGCTCGCGCCGGCCTACTTCATTGGCCGATCCGCCGACACGGGCGTGCCGCGACGCGCCATCTTGCTATCGTACGGTATCATCGCCTTCATGGCGCTCTTCGATTTCAATGTCATCTTGGGCGTTGACAACTTCCTATCAGCGCTTGCCTGCGTGACCGAGCTCAGCGCGGTCGTGCGCTTGCGGTTCACCGACCCGCAGCTTGACCGGCCCTACAAGGTCAACCTTTCGGACAAGGGTCTCTTCGCGCTCATGGTGGCGCCCTTCTGCATCGGCTCCTTTGTCGTCATCAACGAGTTCACGAAAACACGACTGAGCATGACGCTCAACATTCTGGCACTGCTTGGGGGCGTCGTGTACCATCGCCTCCTACGTCGGTCTCAGCAGCGCCTTCTGTCTCCACGTGCGAGCAAAATCTTCACTCAAGGCTTGCCGCTCCTGCTCGAGACACCCGTGGGCCTAAGCGTGCCACCGCACAAGCAGCCACTACTGTCTGCCAATAGTGCCGGCAGAGAAGGGGGTGGGCCAAGCCCCAAGCGAGTCTTGTACACCTGACAGAAAAGCTGACGCATATTATGTAGTACCTATGGAGTAGAAGCATCTTGGAAAGTTGGTCCAAGCCGTGGTCTGTATTCAAAAACATAGAGATTCATTTCGGCCAAATAGTGTGCGTACCATTACACGCGTACCGCGAAAATCTTGAGGGAATTTCGCACGCGAATCCAGACCACAAGGCGCCATCATACACTTGAGAGTAGATGGCGGTACTGCATGCCGCAATCGTTACGTATCTGCTCACAGCCTCCTCGTAGCTCGACTGGGTTCTTCTATTCCACAGTTGGGGCCACGTCAGCGGTGGCGCTCGCTGCGGGGGCAAGGGACAACCCTCCAAACATGTCGACGGGAGACGCAGGTGCCTCCACTTTCGCAGCTTCCTGAGCCGTCGCGACTGCAGTTGGTGCCAGCGAGAGTCCACCAAACATACTGAGCGAAGAAGCCGTATCGGCCGATGGCGCAGGGCTAGTGCCTGATTGACCAGTTGGCGCCTCTGCGACAACCGCAGCAGAAGCGAGCGAGAGGCCACCAAACATGTCCAGAGTGGCTGTGCTCACGACCGTAGTCGTTGTCGTTTCCTCCACCGAGACTTGTACTGTCGTTTCTTCCACCCGTTGCTCCTCAACCGACACCTTTGCTTCTTCTTGCACAGCCTCGTCGGCGTCAACAATCACACCATCATCACTGTTCGTCGTATCGTCGTTCTTGGTGGTCAGCGTCAAGCCTCCAAACAATTGCTCCGAGCTCAAAGCCTCCTTGACTGTGTCCACTTGGCTTGAACCCACTTGGAGACCTTCGAACACCGATACTTCCGAGATGAGGGTGCTCGCGCCAGAAGATCCAAGTTGAAGGCCTTCAAACATTGGAGCATTGCTGCTTGTACCCGGCTCCACTGACAGCGACTCGACAGGTCCAGAGCTCACCTGCAGGCCTGAGAACATCCCGCCAGATGATTTGCGCCGAGGAGAATTAGGACCGGAGCCGATCGAGAGACGGCGTGGCGAGACTGGTGTCTCCTTTGGAGATCTTGAGAGCGTCTGCTCTTCCCCGTTCTCATCAGAATCGGACTTGTGGACGATCACTTTTTCAACTTCCGTGATGACAGCGGCCCCTTCCATACCGGTAGGCACGCTTGAACCTGCGGCATCGTCCCCCACGTTCGTGTCCACACCAGTCACTTGCATACCGGTAAACATGCTCGAGCCTGTGACCTCGTCTTCCACTTTCTTGTCCTCCGCAGCGACCACCTGCATACCGGCAAACATGCTGGAACCTGCGACCACTTCTTCCACGTTCGTGTCCACAGCAACCACTTGCATACCGGCGAACATGCTGGAACCCGCGGGTTGTTGTGGAGCCTCAGATGCTGTGAGAGTCTCCATACCAGCAAACATGCTTGCGCCTTCGGTATGAACGGCACCAGCTGTACCAACGATCACGTTGCCGTTCGTTTGGCGGTGACTCTCAGCAAGCAGCTGGGTGATCTCTGCTTCGTCCACACGAAGTTGTTGCAACTCCTCTTCAAGCTCAGCTGCGGCTTCATAGTCTTCATTCTCCGTATCGCGTTCAATGTCAACCTCAAGCATCTTGATGCGGGTACGAACCAAGCGCAACTCCTCTTCGAGTTCTTCAGCGCTGTTACCTTCTTCTTCACCACCACTGTCAGCTTCTTCGCGCTCCTCACTCACTTGGGCACTCTCACTGCCTTGCGTCGCTTTGTCATTTCCGGCAGAAGTACCAGCACTCGAGGATCCCGCGGCGGCCTTCAGAGATGCTTCACGCTGGCGCAACATGCCCAACTGCTGGTCAAGCTTTGCTGCGCGCTCATACTCCTCATTCTCCGTGGCCTCTTCGATCAGCTGCTCCAATTCGGCCACTCTTTCGGCGATTTTCTCCACGGCCAACGACGCGTCGTTCGTGTGATCAATTCCGTGGTCGTTCTCTGGGCCAACACCGCCCGTCACTTGATCAGAGTTTGCCAAAACCGCAGACGCCGCGAAATGTTCATCAATCTCTTCATCGACACTCTCGTCGTCTTCGTCCACTTCGTCATCGACGGCATCATCTTCCTCTTCCGCCGTCGGGTCGGTCATCTCGTACTTCGATTCTAAGGCCTCGGCTTGGGCAATGCATGCATCATACTCGGCTTGCACCAACAGTAAAGCTGATGACCGGAAGTCCACTCCATCAGCGGCAGCGACACCTTCACTTTTCACCTTCTCGAACTTCCGCAGCGACTGACGCAAACCCTTGGCTTCCTTCCACAGCTCGTGAAGAGTGTTCAGCTCCAATTGCTTCTCGACAGTTTTCAGCTCTTCTTTCTTCTCTTTCCACTCGGCATCTCGCTTTTCGATCCGTTCCTTGAGATCCTGCAGCTCCATTTCGACAACCTCGACCATTTCTTCGGCTGATGACTGATCCTTTTCCAGCGCCTTGATGTCCTTCGAAATACGAGCAGCTTCCTTGAAATTACGCTGTGCAGCAGCTGCTTTTTTCTCTTGTTCGAGCTGGGGAATCATTGCCTGGGCTGACGCGATAGCATTGTGGTGAACAGTGAGAGACTTCTCAAGCTCTTCGTGCTGCTTGCGAAGTAGCTCAAAACTTTGCTCCGCAATGGCAGCTGAGTCAGCCAATGCCGTGAGCTCAGCCGTTTGCTGCTTTCTTCGCACTGTTGCTTGTTCTCGCCGAGTCTCTTGAACCTCTAGCACCGTCGCGAGAAGCATCGCGGCTCGCATCTCCTTCTTGACTGCCTTCATCCGCTTCCCGAAAGCCGCAATACGAACACCATAATCTTGGATGGTATCACCAAACTGCTTCCTCTCCGCCTTGAGCTGGTCGGCATCGGCTTCAACTTCTGCCTTGGTTTTCGAGAGACCATCTTTGCGATCAGCAATGCGCTTCAGTTGACGAGAGTATCGACTCCGAACAGCGTCAATATCACTCTCCGCTTTGTCAATAGAGGCTTGAATACCACGCATCTGCTCCACCTTGATCCGCAACTGACGTTCGAGTTCAAGAATCTCTTCCTGGACACCCGCTTTCTCCACCAACAGCTCCTCTCGGAGGGAGACATCCGCCCTGCATTGCTCTTCGATCGTCGCTTCAATCTCCTCCTTCTCCGACTTCAAATGATCCATGTTGGACGAAACATGATGCAATTCCGTCTCGATGCGCTCAGCCTCAAACTGAAGGTGCTCCGTTTGCTCGACCTTGTACTTCTTCAGTTCGTCTCGCAGAGCACTCCTTTCAGCGTCTTGATCGTCGTGAAATTTTTCTAACTCCTTCAAGGTGCCGCGGGTGCTCTTCAGCTGGTTAATGAACGCCTTCTCCTTGGCCTTCACGAAAGCAACCAACTCGCTCTCGACCTTGCGAACATCGCTCTCGCTTAGTGTAATGCAATGACGAACACTGTTAATGGTGCTGTTCAAAGCGTCCGCCTTCTCGAAATCTTCCACTTCAACAGCTTGCTGTTGCTGAGCCTCGATGGTGTGTAGGTCGATTTCGTACTGGTTCAGTTGCTTCGCGAGCTGGATCTTGCGCTCAAGAATCTTGTCCTCTTCCTCATTTTGCTTGAGAGAGCTATTGCGGAAGCTCAACGCGCTGGCATGGAAGTCTCGAAGCGTGTTGATCATCTTCTCTTCCGGTGTTGGTGGCGCAGCGGGTTTCTCTGGCTCTTGTGGAGGGCTCTTTTTCTTGGACGACGAGGACTTCTCGCCAGATGAGGGGAGCACAACAGAGGTCGACGCGTCTGACTGCTCGTCCACACTTGGCTTGCGGTGAACGTTGAGACCAGCGAGCAGGCCTCCCCCATCCGAAGCATTGCTCTTGCTTGATCCACGCGGCGAGTTCCCTCCGTGCACAGTTAAGCCAGCAAGAACACTACCGCCAGATGACGACGTCGTCGATCCGCCGTCATGAACCGTGAGTCCAGCCAAGACGGATCCACCTTTGACGGGTGGAAGCAAATGCGCAAGGTCGGTCGGGTTCGTTGCCATCCGCGGTGGTTGTGGGGCACTTGGTGCGCTTTCTTCAACGGGTTGGTGCTGCTGAATGATGTCTTCAGGATTCAAATCACCGCGTTGAAGTGCCGCAATCGATTCGTCCGAGAGTTGGCGACCAAAACCCGGTCGGAACGACTTCGTCTTCTTCTTCTTGACGCCTCCTTTGTTCACGCCCGGCCGAGAGATCGACCCCACGCTCTGGCGCTGCACGGCGGCCGACGAATCTGTACCACCAGGTGAGCTAAATGTACTGCTGCGGCCAATCGACTTTTTGCGCTCCGACACTGGGCGCAGAGTGTCGTCGTCGTGTCCATATGGCGCAGCAGGAGCCGCGCTTGCACCTCCAGGAGCGACGTCCAGGCCACTAAAAAGACTTCCACCCGATGCTGGCGCAGCGGCCGGGTTCGGTGCATCGTGGTGTGGACCACCATATCCCCCGTACTTGATCGGCGAGGGCTTGAGCGGTTGGGGGGCTCCGCCATATCCCGATGGCACTGCCGCCGGGGCCTTCAATGACATGCCGCCAAACATGTCCATCCCACCACCTCCACCACTTGCAGGCGCAGGCGGGGCATGATTTCCGTAGGACGGAGGCTGCGGTTGACCATAATGCGACGTCGGCGGTTGCGGCGCGCCGTACGATGGGACGCTGTGGTGGCCGCTGCCCGCACTTGCAGGGCGTCCGTACTGGCTCGGTGCTCCACCACCCGGCTGGCTTCCTCCATATTGGCTCGGTGCTCCACCACCCGGTTGAAGTCCGCCTGTAGACGATCCGCCACTCGGCGCGCCGTACGAGGTCGGTCCTTTTCCGACAGGCGGCAAATTGAAGAAGCCGCCGCCGAGCGGCTCAGCCGGCGCGGCTCCGCCTCCAGCAGCGTCCCCACCGCCTGCCTGCGAGCCTCGATGTCCCGGCGGACCAGACTTGGAGGAGCCGTCGTCCTTGTTCTTCCAGAAGCGATTGAACATGACGGAAACGACGGGGATCAGTCGACTTCACGACGTGGCACGTGTTGAACGAAGGGGGTTTCTGCGACGCTGCAATGAAGCGAGATCAGGAGACCGAGAGCGTCGTAATAGGACGGCACGAAGGATCGCACGCCCCTGGTGGGTTGGTCGTCGAGCGAGCGGCGGGAGATCCTGGCGCAGAGTGATACCTCCGCTCCCCTTTCCTTTCTCGGCTTTGGTCCCACGCGGATGTTGCTTTCTTCCCCTCTGAAACGCTCCACCGCAAAAGACAAAACAAGAGGAATCTTACAGGAGTGATGGTCGGTAGGTAGCATAGCGTTTTTACGAAGAGCGTAATTACAAACCGAACTTAACAATAGTACGCTTGACCGTACTTAGTCTGGTGGTCCGCAGGTCGAAGACAACGCGATTACGTTACGCAGAGGTACGCAAGGGTATTCTAATACCCTTGCGAGGGTCGGTGCGCTGGTCCTTTATCAACAATAGTATTAATATTTTCTTCATTGCGGAATGGGTCGTCCGACTTGGCCATTCGAATCACCCACCACTTGCTCGGGCGACGACCGTGTTCGGCTGCCGTCGAATCTTCCATCAGCAAAGGTCGGCTCCCTCTGTTTAACTGTCTCGCATCACCGGAAGCATCAAATACAGCTACGCAATCACTTCCGGTGATGTCACTAAACGGCGGCATCCAGAGTTGAACTTTGACGTGCCAGGGGCTTCGAAGTTCTAGAACCAAGCCCAGTTTACGCATCCCATACAAAATCCCATACAAAATCCATTCTCGCCTTCCTAATACTATTTAGTCCGAGACTGTAGTCACCCCACAGAGTGATGGTCTCTGCCTTGTCGCGTCCGTCAACCCGCGGCCTTATCCTGTGGTGGTGACAGCATTTCCGAACTCGGCCGGATCTTCCCAAGAACCTCTCCTCCCAATCCCCCACCTCTCGCCACCATGAACCCGACGTTGGCCGTCGCCCTGAAGAAGGCGTCCACGCAGCAGGCGCTGCGCCTCGGCGGCAAGCGCTTCTTTGCCTCGGGCAAGGACATCCGCTTCGGCGTCGAAGGCCGCGCGGCCATGCTCAAGGGCGCCGACCAGCTCGCCAACGCCGTGCAGGTGACCATGGGCCCCAAGGGCCGCAACGTCGTCATTGACCAGGCCTACGGCGCCCCCAAGATCACCAAGGACGGTGTCACGGTCGCCAAGAACATTGAGTTCAAGGACAAGTTCGAGAACATGGGCGCGCAGCTGCTGCGCCAGGTCGCCAACAACACGAACGACGCGGCTGGCGACGGCACGACGTCGGCTACGGTGCTCACGCGCGCGATCTTTAGCGAAGGCTGCAAGTCGGTGGCTGCTGGCATGAACCCGACCGACCTGCGTCGCGGCATCCAGATGGCCGTCGACCACGTCGTCGACGAGCTCGCCAAGCTCTCGCAGGATATTGACGACAAGCAAAAGGTCGCGCAGGTCGCGACGATCTCGGCCAACAGCGAGAAGGAGATTGGCGACCTCATCTCGGACGCCATGGAGCGTGTGGGCAAGGAAGGTGTGATCACGGTCCAGGACGGCAAGACGCTCTTTAACGAGCTCGAAGTTGTGGAAGGCATGAAGTTTGACCGCGGCTTCATCTCGCCGTACTTTGTCACGGACAACAAGACGCAGACGTGCGAGATGGAGAACCCGTTCATCTTGCTTGTGGAGAAGAAGGTGTCGTCGCTTCAGGCGATCATCCCTGTGCTCGAGCAGGTCGTCAAGACGCAGCGCCCGCTGCTCATCATCGCCGAGGACGTCGAGAGCGAGGCGCTGGCCGCACTCGTGATCAACAAGATCCGTGGTGGCGTCAAGGTCTGTGCCGTCAAGGCGCCTGGCTTTGGTGACAACCGCAAGGCCAGCCTCCAGGACATGGCCGTGCTCACGGGTGCGACTGTCGTGTCGGAGGACCTGGGCCACCGCCTCGAGACCACGACCGCCGAGATGCTCGGTACGGCCAAGCGCGTGAGCGTCACCAAGGACGACACGCTCATCCTTGACGGTGCTGGTCTGCCCGAGGTCGTCGAGGACCGTTGCACCCTGCTTCGCGACTCGATCGAGTCGACCACGTCGGAGTATGAGAAGGAGAAGCTCCAGGAGCGTCTCGCCAAGCTCAGCGGCGGTGTCGCGGTCATCAAGGTCGGTGGCGCCAGCGAAGTCGAGGTCGGCGAGAAGAAGGACCGCGTCGTCGATGCGCTCAACGCCACGCGGGCTGCGGTCGCTGAAGGTATCGTGCCTGGCGGTGGCTCGGCGCTGCTTTGGGCCTCGCGCACGCTGCCGTCGCTGTACGACAAGGTCGCGAACCTCGACCAGAAGGTCGGTGTCCAGATCATTGAGCGTGCGTGCCGTGCGCCGGTCACACAGATCGCCAAGAACGCCGGTGAGGAAGGCGCCGTCGTCGTGGGCAAGCTGCTCGAAAGCGACTCGCGCTTTGCCGGCTTCAACGCACAGACGGGTCAGTTTGTCGACATGGTCGAGGAGGGTATCATTGACCCGACCAAGGTGGTGCGCACGGGTCTCGTCGACGCGTCGAGCGTGGCGTCGCTCATGATGACGGCGGAGGCGCTCATCGCCGACCTGCCGGAGGAGCCGGGATCGGCCCCGATGGGCGGCATGGGCGGCATGGGTGGCATGGGCGGTATGGGCGGTATGATGTAAGCGGCCACCCCAAGCTTTTTTTTCTCGAAGCGTCGACGTGGCTAATGCCGAGTGAGAGTGGAAGTCGAGAAGGAGCAGTTGTGGCAATCGGAGACGGAATCCCATTGCATCGACACCTGCCCTCCTTTTTCGTGTCTCCCCCCTCGCTCCTCTCATCACGCGTTGATTTTTTGAAGTAATAGATGATTATTGTAGCCATCCCGTTCATGATTGTTGTCGCGTTTCACTCCTCTCCCCATTTTCATTCTCCCCTCCATTGCTAATGTAGCCATATCATCTATCTCTCAGTAAGTTCGCATAATGCGAACTTAGTGAAGATGAGTACTGTCCTAATTCTATCAGAAGACCCTGTCACTAAAACGGAGTAAATTGACCGTATAGTAAATCAGTATCATCAGCTCACCGTCTCAGGTGATTTTCTAGTGACATAGTTCACGGCCCGTGATACTCATTCAAGCAATCATTTGAGACATCGATGAAGATACGCACCCACGGACGGTGAAAAGAACCATCATCTTCTTCGCCTCCTTCTCCAGCAGCCACACAAAGCAAAGAGACCGAGAAAGAGAACGACTGAGAAGAAGAAATGACGGGAGGCTCGCTGCGGAAGCGCCCGGGCAAGGGCAGCGCTGCCCAGGATGACGACGGCGTGGTCGAACGGCCGACGCTGCAGCGCTCGACGAGCTGGCACGCCAAGGCCGCCGACCACGTGCTCTCGCGACGCCGGTACTCGCTCCTCGCCGGTGTGCTGCTGGGCATCGCCGGCTTTGCGCTGCTGAACGTGTACTACCACGACACGCCCATGAACGACATGATGCAGCTGCCCGCGGAATCCATGAAGATCCTGCGCGACAAGTTCAAGATCGAGTGGGACAAGCGCGTGAACGACGATCTATTGGCGTCGTTTGACTACCGCCCATTGCTCTCGAACTCGGAAGATCGACCGGGCCTCGCGCTCCACGCCGAGAACGTCACGGCGCACTCTCCGGTCGTCATGCTGCCTGGCTTCACGTCCACGGGGCTCGAGATCTGGAAGGGCAGTGAGTGCAGCCGCGCCTACTTCCGCCAGCGCATGTGGGGCACGACGCGCATGCTGCAGCAGTTCATGCTCAACCAAAAGTGCTGGCTCGAGCACGTCATGCTCAACCGCTCCACGGGGCTCGACCCGGACGGCATCAAGCTGCGCGCGGCCTCAGGACTCGAGGCGGCCGACTACGTCATTGGCGGTTTTTGGGTCTGGGGCAAGATCATTGAAAACCTCGCCGACATTGGCTACGACACGACGACCATGTACATGGCGCCGTACGACTGGCGACTCGCACCGCCGCTCATGGAATTGCGGGACCACTACTTTACGAAACTCAAGCACATGTGCGAGATGGCCAAGGCCGCGAGCGGCGGCCGCAAGGTCGTGGTTGTGGCTCACTCGTACGCGACGCAAGTCTTTCTCTTCTTTATGAAATGGGTCGAAAGTGACGCCGGCGGCAAGGCCGGCACGCGCTGGGTCGACGATCACATTGACTCCTTTGTGAACATCGCCGGTCCGACACTGGGCACGACCAAGTCGATCAGCGCGTTGCTGTCCGGGGAGATGAAAGACACGGCCGAATTAGGTGGACTGAGTCGCTTTCTCGAGTTTTTCTTCGGACCACCGGCCCGTGCGGCACTCGCGCGGTCGTGGCCCAGTGTATTTACGATGCTGCCCATCGGCGGCGAGTCCATTTGGGGATCGGCCGAGAGCGCGCCGGACGACATCGCCTCGCGGTTTGCCAAGCCCGAGGAACTCGAGGACGGCAGCGAACAGCTCACGGACGCGGCGCAGATCCCAGCGCACGTGGCGGCCCACGGCACGAGCGGGCTCACGGTGCAATTCGACAATGACACGCACGCAAACCTCACGGTCGCGGGTGTGCATGAGCTGCTCGGTGGTATGGACCCGGATCTCCAGCGGTTCCGCCAGTGGCTCGACGTGGGCCACCCGCGAGAGGACCCGTCCCTCGCCAAGTTTGATGACCCCAAGTACTGGACCAACCCACTCGCGTCGACGCTGCCCAGGGCGCCACACCTCAAGATCTTCTGTCTCTATGGCGTCGGCAAGCCCGTGGAACGCGGCTACGTGTACAAGGCCAACCCACACCCAGAGGACGACGTGCCGCTCGCGACGACCGGGGCACCGACCGTGCCGTACATTCTGAATACCGAATATGACGACTTGCCGTGGATCAAGGCCGGAATTCGGTACACGGACGGCGACGGCACCGTGCCGCTTGTCTCGCTCGGGTACATGTGTGCACGTGGGTGGCGTAGCCCCAAGTATAACCCTGGCGGTGTTCACGTGCGCGTGCGCGAGTACAAGCACGACCCCGTGTCGATTCTGTTTGACCCTCGTGGCGGACCCGCGACGGCAGACCACGTGGACATCATGGGCAACCACGAGCTGATCAAGGACGTCCTACGCATCGCCGCGCGCGCCTACGACCAAGTGCCCGAACAGATCAGCTCGCAGATCCACGAGATCGCGGACCGGGTGCCGATTGAACTGTAATGAGGAGAGACACAAGACCCTAAGCAGAGACGGGAGAACGAGAGAGGATATAGGGGTAAATGATAATACGCATGGCTAAAGATTCCCAGTCAGCAATCCAGTATCATGAAGTGCGGTGCTCCCTCACGACATTGGCTTGCTTACATGAGTATACCTACCTCCGTCGTTTGTACAGTCCGGTAGTCTGTACTGCCCTAATTTTGCGGGAGGATCTCAGGGACCCGGCCACATCATCCCGCTCAAAGAAGCGTTCATCCTCAAGGTATCAATGTCCACGACAGTCTCCCATGTTAGTACGCGCACATTCTGTCTTTGTTGCGCCCTACAGTCAGATGCCATGGTTGAATAAAAACAGCCAGAAGAATCTCACTCCGAAAACATGTCATAGTCTATGAAAGATCCCGAAGGTGACGACAAAAGCGAGAAGCGTCGGGGCTCGAGTTCCGCGTTACGTACTTCAGATCGGTCTCGGAAGTTCCTGATTCACTTGCTTCCTCTCTCGGCCACTGCCTTCTCGATGCTTCCTCCAGCTCTCTCCTGAGCGTCCCACACCGTGTAGCGAGGGCAGTGTCCGGTTCATTTCTGCCTTGTATTGCACGCCTCATTTCAAAAGTGCCCCCCATCATGTTCTTTCTCACCGGTGGTGGATGGACTGGATATGTCCGGGTCGTCCTGATCGAGTAGGGTCACATGCCCACAATGGCCACAGTGCCGACGATGGGGGTTGTGCGGACGGTGGACTCCTTACAGCACTACAGTTCGCTGGCGGATGCCGATACAGACGAGTTCATGGGCCGCGTAACTTGATTGGGTCGTGTCTTCAATCAGGTAGAACGATAATGTGAGTCCCACAGTGATTGCCACTCCCCTGCTTCGCACGCACCAGCACTGGCTGACTGTTCCCACTGCAATACTCACCATCGGCGAACAACGCGACTTTTCTGTTTTTTTATCCGTGGATCCACGCTGGCCGCCAGGATGGACTGAACACACTGTAGACAGCTTGGCTGCTTTTGGAGCCCGTGTTCAGTTTGGGTCTCCGTTCGTCAAGCCACTTGTATACTCGATGGATCCTCCCCCCGGTCAAAAGCTGGATGAGTGTTGGGGGCTGCGCTGCCAGCGTCACCGTGGGAACTCGAAGTATGGTAGTCATTGGCAATGACTCACTGCTGACGTTTCTGCCAGTCGAGCACGAGGCGGTCTGACTGTGCGAATGAACAACGCGTACATAATTCAAGACAGAGAGATCTGACGCATGAGACGGACCGACATACACATTGAGGACCACTCTGCCTTGACACGGACAGTTTCCACAGCGCCGCGCCAATGCGGCGATCCGGAAGGCTCGCTTTGGTATATCGCTTGCGCTGGACCCCGCCGAAATCGACGACTGAGGGGCAAGTCCGAAGTGGTGGGCAACTGAAAGGCAGACCCATTCACTCCCACCCCCAAAGAATCAAGTCGACTCGGTGGCCCTCGGCGAATACACCTGGAATAGCGCGTCTACTGCGGCAGTGGCACTGCCACGCTTGTTGATGTGAGTGGTAGAGAAGAAAGCACCCTTCTATCAGGGCGTCGGTGTTACGTGGTCTGATGATTCTCCCCTCCGGTGGCGTCAACACGGAGGAGACCCAGCTCTGTGAAAAAAAATGGAGAATACTCGGGACGCCAGAAAGAACGCGCCGTCGGACGGTCTCTTGTTGCGGGCTCCTCAAAAATCCAAACGTCCAGAGTCCAGCGGTCGTTGCATTGCAGCGTGACGTTTGTGGCGGTGCGTTGCGTGGGACACAACAGAAGTGATTCACATGATACCGCATTCATGTGCACTGTGTACAGCACACTACAGTACAGGACGCTCTTACTAAACGAACCAACAGGCAAGATGGCGTCATCGGACACCATAATCAAGGACGCTTGCGGGACCAAGTACATTTTAACCGCCGCACCTGCACGTGCGTACAGCAGGCTGTTGTACGTGCGCGTTGGGCAACGGACTGTAGAGTCTGACGCATGTGGTCTCGTCGGAACCAGATGAATAGCAGGTGGAAGCCAAACCACAAAACGCCCGTTGTTCGTATCTTTCGAGAAGAAGCGGCGGCAAATCTTGCGATTTTTGTATCTGTTTTTCCATATAATGTACTTTTGGTGCACTGGCGAGCCAACTTTTCCTTTCTTGACGATAGAAAGGCTTTTTTGGAACCATTCGACAAATCATGATTACATTACAGTACCCGATACACTGAAAACTTACCAAGAACTGAGTCACCAAGCGCGGTCCAAGATCGCTTGCTGTTTCCGCAGCTCCCATCTATTCCCAAAACGACCATCATTGGTTGAAGGCGTAATGGGCACTTGTGGTCTCTGGACGACGACAAAATACTTCAAGTGACTTCAAGAGTTAGAGTCGGATTATCCCATGACCACCATTCCTTACTTACACTTTTCGAGCAAGCATAATCAAAACCCGAACCACCGGCAACTGGGTGCAAACACTCTGGAAGCATGCAACACGCATTTTGCATCTCATGCGTCCCCATCAAAACTCAACCGTCATGTCCGATGCTGTCCTACTGTCCTACGGAACACCTGTACTGGATGCTGTGCATTGCACGGCGTTAACAATAGAAGAACTTGCGGCTGCGTGCAGATTTCTGTATCAAGAGAGCTCTTTTCTCGGAGTCCACAAACTGCCGTCCCACGATTGCGATTCTCCTCTTCATGTGGATCCCGTGATCAGCTTTATCCCACTCTAGATTCTCCAGAGAAAAGGCGGCAGCATTTCTGATGACATAAAACCATCACTCATGGCATGCTCAGTAAGACATGTGAGACCCCGATGGTCCATTTCGTACGCAATCCAAATGTACTGTAGCCACCAGATTCCAGCTGAAAAAAATTCGCATGCGGAGACGGGCAGTGTGGTGTACTATGATGATCATCGTGTGCGGGGTTCATGACGATTCCGTTGCAGTGTCGCTCCGCCTCCGTCTCTATGATGCCAGCCAGTTAGACAAGGCCCTTGCTATTATAATGGTGCACAACGAACTCGAGTTTAAAAGGTGGTCACTGCACCACTTCTTTCAAAGCTTTATGCATACTCCTCGTCCTGATCGTTGTTGTTGTTGGAGGAGACGCATGGGCTGCAGAAGCATCGTCTCCGAATGGTCATATACATCTATCTCCAGGGCTCCTGGGCTTGCCGACGGCTCATGGCTCCGCAGCCAATCGCTCTTTTAACGGACGACCCGCTTCACTGGATTTCTTCTTCAGTCCGCCCTTCCAGACCTTTACTGTACACAATACCGAGGTTGAAATCGACGCGTCGACGACTTCAACTTCTGGGTTCCGTGCGTGAACACGAAGAAGCGTCGCCTCCCAGTTTATTTGATGGAAAACCCGCTTAGAGTGACTGGAAGCCGTTGACGCACAAAGAAAACACCCCGGCGGCGACCACAAAATGAGTGGCTTCGTGTAAGACTCGCCCACTTGTGGGCGGCTGGACTTTCTAATGCAACGTAATCGAGATACCGGTATCCTGATTTATCGAGATCAACCAGTGGGCACTGCATGGTTTCTCTTCTTCTCTGCTTTGCTGGCTGATTTTGTTCGGTTGCTACACACCGATTTCACTTCATGCTTCTTAATGCAGCGCCACGCAATCTGCTCGTGGGACGGAGTGAAGGTCGGACTTGCTGACAGACCGTAAAATACTGGAAGAGATATTCCGCGACCCTGCTTTTTGCACAGCAACTACAGTAGGAGCGTCCAATTCACGGGGAGCAGCCGCATCCAAATCATAAAAAACTTTCGCGAGGCGAGACCGTAAAACTATTGTAACACGCCTCTATTGTCTGCATTGCCATAAAACGAGCGATCCTGGCTCTTCTATGCTAAAGTGGTTGCGTTTCACGTCTACAGCCACTGCGCCTGGCTCTGCACACGATCAAGCCCACAACCCGGTCGGTTACCGCAGTTCAGAGTTTGCTCATCCCCTTTTGATCCCCTAGCATTCTCTCACAATCAGAGCGCGACCCGGTTAAAAACCCAGCCCTGTTCGGATCCGCACATGGTGAGGTCGACAGCACCCAGTTCTGGACAGCGTCCATCCGCGCAGTCGTGTTGCCCGTGCCTCCGCAACGCAGTGCAGTCCATTCTTCAATTTGCTTGCTAGCTCGCACTTCGAATCTTGCAACGACCAGTCGCCACAGCACCATCAATCACCCCATGAAGAAGGCCATGCAAGTGCTTCCGACTACCGCCGCGCACAACAGCTGCTTCTTGCCAATTCAGTCGTTCGATCTTGGCGTGCAGGACCCTTTGCTGGAGCTCTTTGGTGACGCCTCTCTCGAGGTGACAATGAAGCACGAAAGCGCTACCCGCGCACACCACCACCAGCAACCCGCGGTCGATTCTCCAGTGGGGGCTGTCACGCCGCCGCCCAATCCGCTGGTGTTTCTCACGGCGGCGCTGCCCGTGCCTCCTCAACTCGACCCTCCGATGAAGCGGCGAAAACGCCGCGTACCGAGCACCCCCAAGCATGTCGAAGACCTCGCGCGATTGCAGGAGATGTCGTCGTCCGAGAACTCGGACTCGGAGCGTGGTGGCAGCGTCAAGCTGCAGATCCGAAAACTTAAGAACCGCGCGTCGGCGGCCAAGTCACGCATCAAGGCGCAGGCGCGCCAGGAACAGCTCGAGAAGAATGTCGTGGAGCTCCACCGCCAAAATACTTATTTGCGAGATCTCGTGATAGCGATGGCCAAGGCCACGGGCCAGCCTCTGCCGGTCATGCCTCAACAGCCCGACGAGAGCACCGCGTTCGACATCGTACTGTGAGATTATTGACCCAACTAGTAGTAGCCCCCTGCCCGTCTTCTGTAGCTCCGCACGATTGGTTTCGTTGCCTGCACACTAATAATCTATCACTACGCTTCCCATCGTATTCTATTGGTGCACTAGTTTGTCCGTATGTCCCTACTTTCCGTGCTTGGAAGCGAATGAGATGAAAGGTATTGAAAAAAAGGATTTGCTACGGTCTCCGGGTCAAGCGAACACAGTACTGGATCTCTATAGGCACAAGACGTGCCATCGCCACCCGGGCTGACATGCTGCCTGAACAACCCAACTATCGCCGACCATACCGACCCCCACCACCGCCACCGCGACGGAATCGATCATAGCCACCGCGACCACCACCTCGCGGTGGAGATGTTTGGTAGGGCTGCTGCTGGTGGTGGTGCTGTAGTTGGTGCTGCGACTGAGGTGGTGGTGCTTGGTATGCAGGCTGAGCGCCGTACCCACGTTGTGGCTGCTGGTACTGCGGAGGGGGCTGATGTTGGTAAGGCAGGGTTTGCGCATGCTGTTGAGGCGGAGGTTGCTGGTATACGGGTGCCGGTGAAGGCTGGCTGTACACCGGAGCAGGTTGTCCGTAGTGAACAGGCAGTTGTTGCTGTTGCTGCTGCGGCGCAGCGTGCGGGTGTGAGTCGTACGCGTAAGGCCTGCTGCTCGGTTGTGGTGCATAATCATACGAGTTAGGCGGCGCAGAAAACTGCTGCGGAGGAGGGCCAGACTGCTCGCCGGCATAGCGGCTGGATGGATCGACTTGCCCGCCCCCGTAGCTGTTCGGAGGCGCTACCGGTTCGCTACCATATCGAATAACAGGAGCACTGACCACACCGCCATACCTTGCAGTAGGAGCAGCTGGCTCGCTGCCGTATCGGTTCGAATGTGGAGCCGAGAAGCCACGATCGCCGGTTGGAGGGCCTTCGTAGCGGCTGCCCCGGTCGTATTCCACGCGACGAGTCGCTGGCGGACCACGACCGCCATGCGTTCCCGCATGAGGGTTTGCCCCGCGATACGGATCTTGAGATGCATACACAGGGCCACTTTGGGCTAGAGGAGGCGCTTCCGCGAATCGTGGTGGCGCGGGTGCCACCTCATGGGATGAAGGTCGGTTGTACGACAGCGGCTGCCGGGCGTCAGCTCGGTCGAAATGAGCTGGTCTATCGCGAGAAGCGTAGTCTCGATACCCACGCCCGGAAGCAGGACCACGCGGGTAGTCCCTCTCACCATCCCCTTGGTAGGGCGAGTAAGACTGCCTAGGAGCATTGTCATAAGTGCGCGATCCCGAGGAAGGTTGTGAGTCGTACCCATCATGTCGTCGCGATTGTCCACGACCACTGCGAGGAGGAGAATCGGAGTACTGCCGACGAAAGCCTCCGTTGCGTCCGAACGATCCGCCTCCTCGGCTGAATCCTCCACCTCGACCACCTCGACCACCTCCGCGAGGGTAAAAATCACGGTCTCGGCTATCACTGCGTGGTCGGTAGGATCCGGGTTTGGCAGGGAAAAACGGCTTTTTGGGGCGCTGAGACTCGACGGGTTTCTTCGTACTCTCTTGTCGTGAGAGTTTGTCCGCTTCAAGAATGAGGCAAAGGATCGCACGCTACGAAGAAAAATATCGGTTCAGTGGGTCAGCGGACACTAACCATGAGTCGCGCCAGCAAGCACTTACCTGCAGTTCTATCGCCTCTTGATCCGTGGTGACCGTCATTTCTGGAATCTTCATGTTCTCCAGCGAGATCTGCTGTGCTTTCAGCGCACTCACACGGTCCATCTCGCAGATCTCAATGAACTGGTTCTGCGACATTTGACACCGATTGACAAATTCGCGTCGCTGCTCGAGGTGCTTGGCTTTCAGATCAATGAGCTCACGGGGTTCCGTGACGACCTTCTCGGCGTCCACGTGACGAGCAAAAAGTTCGCTGCCTTCCTTCATCTGCATCCCGACGAGATCTTGCCAGCGGCCGAGCATGTCACGATCACGCTGTCGTTGGTTGTCATACAGATCCCGCACGCCTTGAAACACAGCGTTGTTACTCAGAACGTTCGACAGCTTCTCCAAAAGCTCGTTCTCAATCGTGCGCTGGGTGTCCATCTCATCAAATAGCAAATGCGGGCATCCAGGCGTGAATGGTAGCGTTGTGGGGACCTCCGAGAAATAGCCGTTTGGTGGCGCGACGGACGCGGGAGGATGTGTCATCGCTTCCGTTTTCACTTTTTTTGAAGGGCTGCCCAAGGAAACATCAACGGCCTTGCGCTTTCCATTCGCAGCAGCCTCCGTCCCAATAGCACGTACCACGGCATCATCGCCTTTCCTGTCCACAAATGCCAGGCTTGGATCTACAGACGGCGGCGGTGGTGCGACCACTCCCGCAACAGATCCGACAGAACCGTTTTGACCCTCCACGTTTCCGCCATGATTCAGCGGCGTGGTCATCACACTGTTGGGGTCAGCGACGTTTGTCTGCACCACGGGGGGCGCCTCTGCCGCCCAGTTCTTTTCCGGGAACACTTGCATTTGCAGCGCATGCAGCGTCATGCTGGCATCCAAGTGCTCGACAACGAACGCGTGGAAGCGTGTCCACAGTTCATTGTGGTCGTTCTCTGCGACTGCACGCAGCGCACGCACAAATACTTTCCTCGCGTTCGAGAATTTTCTGCGGTCGATACAGAACGACGCGTAGGCCAGCCAGAGCGACGCGTAGTGACCGGCCACGGCACAACTCACAGCGCTCTCAAACACTTTGGTGGCCTGCTTGAACTGGCGAAGTTCAATCTCGAGCGCGGCGTACAGCGTCCACGCCTGGACAATCGCCTTCTCTGCGCGACTCCAACGCATGGCATCGGCTACGACTTGCGGATCGCTCGCGACCTGCACCCACTGCGCGATCACGCCGTCCACATTCGCGCGCGCATCGCCCACTTTTTCGTACTACAACAAGGGGGGCGCATCATGGTCAGCCACCAACATTCTCGTTTCCTTTCCCCTGAGGGGGACACCCAACGTACATTGGTCGTGTGGATGAGCTCTCTCGCCGCTGCAATCACGGCCGCAGGGTCCCACGCCGCGATGGTCTCTGCGGACGCCGCCATCCTCTCTCTCTCGTGCTCGCGCTTCTCTCTCTTGGACGTAGCGTAGGGAAGATGCGCCTGGAGGTTTCCCCTCGTTGTGTTTCTTTTTGCTTGGGGACTTCGCGGTTTCCTCGCTTGCGATACGGACGACCACTGCCGTTAACATGGTGTGTACCACACGATGTAGCTGGGATTTAAAAACCTTAAAACCTTGGTTTTGCTCGCATGTCGTGATGCGTGGACCACACGAAATATGATCTACTGAGTTAACATATCAGCGTTTCGAGGGAGTTTTTTGGGGGATGAAACGGCACACCAGGATTTTTTTGTTCAGCACAAGCTCGGAACAGAGAACTTGTTCACAGACTGGCTTCATTACAACAACAATTTAAGGGGGGACATGAATACGGTACTAGAATGGGTACACCAAGGGCGGCTCTAGTACTCGTTCGTGGTGACCGTGCCGGGCTTGTCCTCGCCACCGTCCTCGTCGATGGCGTCAAAGCCCTCGAAGCTGCGCTGGCGGTAAGGCGTATCAGCTTCGTTGCCACTGTACTCGTTACTCTTGGGTTCCGGCAGGTCGGTGTCACAGTCCGGTTCAGGGAGGTCAGTGTCACAGTCGGGCTCGGGGAGATCTTGATCACAGTCGGCATCGGCGCCAGCGTTGCCACCACCGTTACCACCAGCAGCCGGGGCCGGAGCCGGAGCGGCACCACCGCCGCCATTGCCACCAGCCGCCGGCTTATCAGCCGGTTCCGGAAGGTCGTTGTCACAGTCGGGCTCCGGAAGGTCAGTGTCGCAATCCGGCTCCGGCAGATTCTCGTCACAGTCTTCATCAGCGGCCTCCACTGCAGGGGCAAGGAACCGAGTCGAAGGCTTGACCGTCGGTGTCGAGTTGGCTGGCGTCGGCGAAGTGGCACCACCCGAGAGCGCGGCACAGCTAGTGTACACCCGCCACTCGGACGATTGGAGCGCGAGCCAGTACGTCGCGAGCTTCTTCTTGCCCTCGCACTTGGACTTGTCGTACGGCAGCTTGGCCGGGTAGTTCTTGGCGCAGTTGTCGTCATGGAACACCATCTCGTCGTCACACCAGACTTCACACGGGCCCTGTCCGTCGCTCGCACTGTGGTTCCACTCGACCGCGGCAGGCAGCGGCTGTGGGGCACCGACTTGGCACTCACTGGCATTGCCACCCTTCTTGAGAATGAGGTCGCGCAGCGACTTGTACTCGCTCTGCTTGATCCAGGCCGTGAACACCTTGGTGTTGGACTCGGGGTTGGTCGTGAACGTCATGCCCGCCGGCGCCGTAATCTGCGAGCTGGCAATCGTGCTGACCGGCGCAGCGGCCACGAGCGGCGCCGAGAGCGCGGCGACGCCAAGCAGGAACTTGGTCATCACCATCTTCCAACAGACACAGATAGTAGGGATCGATCAACCGGCGAGGAGAATGCGAAATGGTCCGGTGGTCTGCGACCCGAATCAGTACGCTGCTGGATAATTGAGGGAGACGGACGGCCACGCGCAGAGACGGCAGAGGCTGTCCAGCTGGGCGAATCCCGTCGCTCGGTTCAGGGGCACACTTCCAGCCGGAATATAAGCAACAGCCAACCTTCCGCTCGCCGTGCTACTGTGTTAGGGATCTGGCAGCCATTGACAGTGCGTGTTCTCTACGGAAGAACGGCAGAAAAAAGGAGAATGAAGCCGGACCAGGGGCGGCTGATGACCATGTGATTTGACACGAGTGTGCGCGAAAGCCAGCTGACGAGGTGGATAACGAGATGGAAACCCTCTGATATCGAATGCGTTCAGTATCACTACCGCCAGCTGACCAAGTGATGCTAGGTCTTGCACTCTTATAGTGAATATACACCTTAAATTGATTTCTATCAGTTTTCGTTGCAAAGGATGTAGTCGGCACTGCAGCTGTTGCTCACGCATACTGGCATAGGGGTAACCGCTCGCTCTCTGCATGAACAGCTCTCAACTACTAAAGCGCTGTTCAGCTTTTGTATCGGAAAGACATGGCTCCGTCGACCGGCTGTAACATCGGATTCGGTGGGACTTCTCCTCCGATCATGAACGCTCTCCAAATCCGAACATCCGCCGCGCGATCACCGCGTGAATCCAGCAAGGAAGAGCTCTTCAAGGGTTCTCGCCCTCGGTGAAGATATTAGTACATACTGAACCCACCGAAGTCAAGTCCGCTTTGGAGTTAAGCCTGCATGACGCTCTGGATTTTCGAGTCGACCGCCAAAACAGAAATAAACTGCAACCACGGCAGCCAGTGGAGTTCGCCTTTTTGAGTTTTGTTTCTCTTCTTTATCTTCCCACAACCGAAGCATCAAACGAATCTGGCGTCGTCGAATCCTGATCCTGTGCCAAACGTGGAGTCCACGCTTCGCGGTCCAGGGCTGCAATATTACTGGTGGTCCTCCAGGATTCAGCGACATCAGTCGAACAGTTTGGTGGTCGCTGGATTTCTCTTCAACGGCATTTTGTTGAGTACAGTCTGTTGCAGTGGAATGAGACGACCATTTGCTGACATTGAACTGGAGTGTCGCGTCTGGCAATTCTTTTGGCCCCTGGCAGCTAAGACGACTTTGTCTCTTTGGTCTCGGGCCCCCCATGCACCGAGAAGACTTCGATCTCTTCCCTCTCTCTTACCTGTACTCTCACACTAGAGGAGACTGAGGTGCGGACACCCCAGCATTGTGGGGCAATACTGCAGTGATAAAAGTGAAAATGTTGAGCGCATTGAACCCGACATGAATTGCGTAAAGGAGTATCATCCTTCCGACACCTCGCATAGATTACTCTTGTTTTGTCGTCCATTCGCGTAAGTTAATGGATCTATCGGCTGGCGGCGAAGAGATCCATTGCGAGAACCCTTGCAAGTCTGGAAGTTCCAGTGAAACTGCCCTGTCGATACGCAAGTGGTCAAGAAACCGGATCACATGAACCTATCAAATCAAGCTTTTTCGTCTCAACAGAACCTTCATCAGTTTGGTATCTGATACAAAAGACTATCAAAAGGGAATCGATTAATATCCACCCCTCAATAGACCTTGCACGTACGGTAACGATGTTGACACAAAGCTCTCATTGCGAGTGATATGGGCAAGGGCACGAAGAGCGCGAGCGCCAAAGGAGAAATCGGGCGCCAGGTAGGTGCAGAGAGCTAGGCCTGATGACAGGTGGCTGGAGAGAGCAAATAGCACGTTCCATCGTCGTCATCCTTGCGTTTCCACCCGCTCAGCATGGGGAAAGGTTCCTCGGAGAGAGAGAGAGAGAGTGGGCGGAACTGATAAAGGGCTGCCTACTCTTGAAATCGCATTGCGTAGCTTGTGTTTGGAGAAGCCAAATCATGCAACGAAATGGAGATGATTCTGCAGGAGGCGGCGGATCTCTAAAGCATTACAAAATTTGTTTAGAATGGTGTCAGAAACCCACGGTAATCACTCCAATCTTACCGGACCCGATGTCATCGATAACTGTGGCTGCTGCATCAGTGGTTGATGAACGTGAAGGCCGTGCAGTTCGATTTAAGCGATACTCTCCAACTTCAACATTCCTCGAACTAGCATGGCTGCATAACATAGGCTAGTTAGCCTAAGCTACTTAGGATATGTAGCCATGCTAGTTCGAGATATATGGTAATACGGCACAGTGCAAAGGAGGGGTTCATGAACGTTTCGTGTCCAACTGGCTGTAACTGCTGCAGTACTTCTCGTGAGTCAGCATGCGCGCGCGACGGTCGAATTGCTGCCTGCAGAGGCGAGAGTTGGCATGGTCTCTGCATCAGCGTTCCCAGCGATCTTGACAAAGGATCCAGAAATGAGCGCAATCGTTATTTGTGTGAAGCAGAAGAGTAGATCGGCTCCTAGTATCCTAGGCTACATATCGACACTCCCCGGTGAGAGGTACCTTTATCTGGAGGCTTCTGGCGCTGGCAGGCGATAATCGGGGCTAGATCGTGAAGGAGGTCGCTGGAGGGCCGGTGCGTAACGGGGGTAAGTGCGAAGTCTGTGTCCGACGGGAGGAGAGTATCGAGATGGGCATCTATTGGGGATCAACACAGTACCAATGCCTCTATTATTAGGACCATCGCTTGGTTGGCCACGTTATCGGCCATTGTGTTGCCGGCCCGGATCGTAAGGGAGAGGGTAAATGCGGGTACTGGCTTGGAGCTTGCACTGTCAGGTTCGAGATGCGGCGCAGAGAGCGCGTCTTGACCTTGGTGGCCCCGACCGCGTGATGTAGAACGAGTCGGCTATCGCCGGTGACGTGTAACCGGTTCCGCTGGGGTTGGTATCGGCCTGCACATTCGCGCACGCCGGCAGCTAGCGCTGCGTGTTCCGCATAGTTGTTGGTTTTGTCATTGTCAAGTACTGTAGGAGGCATTCCACCAGACCAGGCGCCAGTCCGACTCGGAGACGGACCTTTCCAGAAGCAGGCTAAAGCAGCGCAGTTGTGCCGGGGATCACAGGCACTTTACGTCTGTTGTGTTGCGATAGCATCTGGATATACGTCCAATATGACACCCAACAGTTTTGATGACTTATGACAGTTCATACACTGATTTCATGACCTTGCGTCACATTCTCCTTTTTATCTCCCATACACTGTCAAAACGACTAATTCTACGGTTTCACATTGTTTGTTGATCACAGTACACTGGGAGCCTGCAGCATTGCGTGCGGGGAACGACCCACAGGTAGAAGTGATGGCATCGTGGCAGCATCACCACACAAGCCGCCAACTGGGTTCTCACTCCCGGCGCCCTGAAAATACGTTCACGTCTTTGATCTTTCCGTTGGGCGACGACACAACGCGCGAGCGACTGTGATCGCCAGTTGGCTCAGGTGCTGGCCGCTCGCGCACGTCTCACAATCCAATCTGCTCCATCGTAACTACGCGCATACATTATGGCGACCGTCTCAAAGATCTCAGCGGCCGTGGTGTTGACGGCGGCGCTCGCCTCGAGTGTGGATGCCCACGGAATGATGCTCAAGCCCACACCGTTCCAGATCACGGACAGTACCGAGCGGACTGCTACGTTGGTCTCAAGGGCGCTGGCGAGCAGGAGCTCAACTACGCACCCGTCGAGAACCTGCTCGAACGAAAGCAGAATCAGCCGTATGGCGCGGGCTTTGATGTCATGAACGGCTGCCGAGGCATGGTCGCCGACGCCGCTACACCCGTGACTGAGC
>JAADXL010000205.1:0-43503 GCA_023337755.1 Pythium aristosporum
ATGTTCGGCGGTATGCCCAGTGGAATGCCCGGCGGTATGCCAAGCGGTATGCCGGGTGGTATGTTCGCTGGTATGCCAAGCGGTATGCCCGGTGGTATGCCCAGCGGGATGCCTGGCGGAATGCAGTTTCCCGGATTCGGCGGTAGCGGTGGTGGTGGTGGTGGTGGCGGCAACGGCTGGGGCAACATGTTTTCTGGCATGTTTGGTGGCGGCAATTTGGCCGGTGGTGCTGGTCAAGGTGGATTCCCAGGTATGGGTGGACAAGGCAGATCCCCAGGAGGAGGCGGCGCCAAGTCGTTTTCATTCCGCTCACTCGACTCCAACAGCGGCAGGTCGCTGCGTGGCGCCGACCAGAACGCCAGCCAGTAGATATGTTCTTCGTTTGGGCATTGCGAGCGGATCGAACGCTCGCTGCTCCCTTTCGTCTATGTCGTGTCGTCGAACTCGGTGTTTCTCTCTGTCGGAGCGTTAAAAGTGATATGATATATCTCGTTTCAATACTTCCATTCGCTAGCGGTGATTGCAGTATTTACGGTAAATAGGAATCAATACGGTATTTCTGGCATGCGAGAATGCTGGTCTGTCCATTTTTGAAAGTGAGGGATGGTCGGGCATTAATTTCGGGGCCGCGTCCATGGCCGTCGAGACGACCTCGCGCGCCGCAATGCAGTTCACCGAGTCGCTCCCTCGACTATCCAGCAAGGCACCGCGCGTCGTGGTGGATGCCGCAGCGAGTCCCAAGTACCTCGCGCGGCTGAGCTGGGAAAAGAGTCTGCTGGACAACCCCCACCATGGGGACGCGTCCCGTTCGCCTTCTAGGCATTGTGGACTCTCGAGTTCGGCTTCGGCGCCTTCATTACCCGCAAGCGCTCCGTGGGCGCTACATGGTAAGACTGTGGCGGATTCCGCTTCTGCAGCGAACCAAGGAGACAAGGGACCACTGAGCTTCAAGGAATCCATGGAGGAAGTTGAGCGCATGGTGCGCGAGCACGTGGCGCGCGCCCAGCGACAGCGTGCCGGAGGGGAAACGCCAGTATCGACACTCAAGCAAGGCGACACAGAGAGGGGAAACTCCGCGAAGATCGAGTTTCAATTTTCGCCGCTGCGAGACGTCGCGATGCTCGCGGCCACGACCGAACTGCAAGGCAGTGAGGAAACCAACGGACTGGATGGCGGGGCGAAGGGAAGCGACAGTGATTGGATCCAAGCAGAGCGCGATGGCGTAGAACCAGCGGGAGCGAGCAAATACTTTGGCTCGGGGGCCAGAGCTGCCTACTACAAAACGTACCAGGAACTGCACGGCAAACCCCAATTATTCGTGAAGAAACCCAAGAATCGACCACAGATCAAGACACTGAAAGCGAGCTCGGCGCTCAACTCGGCGATGCAATTACGCAAAGCGAGTTTTCTCATGTCAATGTCTACGCTCGCGTCAGGGACGACCGGCAGCGACGGCAAGATAACGGCCTCCTCTTTGGTCAAGCGACGCTTAGCACTCCAGCCGCTGGACGGAAATCTCAGTGGACCTACACGCGTACGCACCGACACTACGACCTTGTCTGGTGCCTCCGACCCGTCGCTCCATTCGCCTCGTGTGCTGTTCTTGTCGTCGTGTATCGCCAAATCCCATCCAGCGATTTCGCTTGTGCTGCGTAAGGAGAACTGCCATGTCTTTGACTTCAGCCACCAGAGCCTCGGCGACGACTTCATCATCCAGTTTGCAACTTGTCTTCCGGATCTTCCTCACGTGGAAGAGATCAACGTCCGTGACAATCGTCTGAGTGATCGCGCTCTAAACGAGTTGCTGATCGCGCTCGAAAATAATCCCAACCTCATCAAACTCGACATTTCAGAGAACGAAATGGGTCGCGACAGCGCTCGCTCGCTAAGGAAGTACATTGCTTCATCCCTGTGCACGATCAAGACGCTGGTGCTCAACGACGCCGACATCGACGACCATGAATGCACGCTCTTCATGATGGCATTTGAGCGCAACAAGTCAGTCGAGAAGCTTCTCATGTCATCGAATCGGATCGGCCAGACGCGCAAGTCAATGGCATTGGGGGCGGCCGCCTACGTCGCGTCCACGTTACCCAAGGACAAGGATGCGGCTGGGGCGTTACTTCCCACCGGTGGAGAGGCAGTCGGCTCCATGCTGACTGTCAACTTGACGATACAAGAGCTAGATTTGTCTTGGAACATGCTTCGTCACAACAGCACCGCTCCGATCGCTGCATCGCTTCAACTCAACTACAACCTGCTCGATCTCAACCTGTCGTACAATGGCTGCGGCGATGGTGGTGCGATGCAACTCGGCCATGCTCTACGCAGCAATTCTGCACTTCGCAAACTGAACTTGGCATACAATTCGATCGGTCCAAGAGGCGGTTTGGTCCTCGCAAGCGGCCTGATCGTGAACAAAGGCCTGAAGGAACTAGTGCTCGACGGCAACGCCATTGGCCTCGACAGTGGGCGAGAACTCATGCACGCATCATGTTCGCGCATCCACTCCACCGCAGTTTGCACGCTCTCCATGTTCGAGTGCAATCTGACAAGCGCCAAGCGATTCCAACTTCCAAAAGGAAAATCGCACCTTGGAAAAGGCGATCCTGTGACTGGAGGTGTTGAACTGAACGTGTACAACCCGTCGGATCCAACGGGAAAGTACCATCTTGATCTGTCTGATCCGTACGAGCACATGATTGCGCATGAACTACTTCGTCTGGCAACATTCAAGCGAGGGTACCGTTTCGTGAAGTTGGAGCACACGACCGCAAGCTCACCGAAAGTGACCATGAAGATTGAGCTGCATCGAGACCAAAAGAGAAAAGAAACGATTGCGACCCAGGGGGAAGTGGTGTCCACTGCCTCTTCAGGTCAGAGTTCGCTGGCGTTGCTTTTTAGCAAGATCGACAAGGACAACTCAGGTTCGGTGGACAAGAACGAACTAGCAGACGCCATGAGAGCGTACGGCTTTCGTGTCAGCGACGCACTTCTTGAGCAGGTTCTCAACGAGTACGACTACGACAAGAGTGGTGCCTTGGGCGTGGATGAGTTTGAGGACTTTTTCTTGCGCTGTGGTTTCGCAATGATCGACACGGACCATTCGGGCTCCCTCAATGAACAAGAAATCGAAAAAGTGTTGAAGCTCATGGGATTCGAAAGTATCAACGAACGAGAAATCAAGCGTATGATCGCCCAATACGATTTCAACAACAGCGGCGAAATCGACGAGCAAGAATTCATGGAGTTTATGAAAGCAGAAGTGCTGGAGCGCATGCTCACAGTTGAGGAATCAAGCCCATCAATCAATGACGATGCGGCACCTATCGCCGCGCGGTTACTAGAAGATAAGTACGAGCGCACTGCACTACGCGACCCGAGCGGAGTGATCTGGAAAGTCCCGACAAGCGGCTCCCTGTTTGCCGAGTTCCAGTACGATGTCGATGTCGCGACTTTGTCCGACGATAGCAATCGTGCCACCGCCACTGAAGGGCCTTCAAGACGCGGCCATCATGCTGGCCGTGCGACACAGCTGATCGCCAACTCGGGCATTTCCACGCTTCTCGAAAATGCTCAGAAGATGAGCAAGAGCAATGAAGAGCAAGCCGATTTTCTGAGCGCTGTATTGGACACTTCAGACCTGTTCTTTACAGCAGCCCAAGCGGAAGATGTACTGACGAAGCAAGGCGCAACCAAGTCATGGCCCCGTAAACGCCACGCGCTCGAGCGCATACTGGCTCAAATGGCGAATCGTCGCGAAGCTATCAGTCTCATTAACCGCATGGTCGACCCCGCCCGTCAGTGGCAACAACGTCGTGAACTGCGCCGTATGATCCCCAAGCTGTATTCGGTTCTGCTTGGGTGTCCAACCAATCGCTACCGCTTTGATCTCCAGAATGCCGTGGATCGCATCGCTCTTAAGCAGCTCGCCACGCTTGCACACGAGGAGAAGCTGTTCAGCAAAAATCGGTCTGGGCGGAATGACACGTCACAAAATGGCGATTGGGAGAACTTCCGCCACGCGCGTGTGAATGGCCACGTCTGGCTTCTCACGAGCACTTTCATATTGAATTCGCTGCTCGGACCATCCAACCTCGCGTTGCTCACGAAGACAACACCAAACGAGGCTGTAGGTGCCGGCGGATTTGTCGAAGGCTCGCAAGTCAAGCGGTTTGTCGAGTTTGATTACGTGAGTACGACAAGACCGCCTCGTGGATCGAAGGCGCTGACGGCACGGCGCTTTGAACAGCTCATGGACGTTTGGCTGAACAGCGAGTCGATTGTGAAAGATGACGCGGCGGAATCGGTCGAAAATGATGAGGGGGAGGAGGTGAAAACAAATGCCCAGCTGCGGTGGGAGATTCTACGAAATCATGTTCGCTCGTCGCGACTGCAGGACACGAGCACGACCAAGATGTCCATTTTCCAGATGAAGGCAACGATGGATGGTATCCATAAGAAGATCGAGCTGCTAGAGCTGCTTATCTGCGATCGGTGGGTCAGCTGTGAGCAAGCTGTCGCGTTGATTGCCGTTTTACCTGATGTCATCTTCGCCCGCGCACGAGCTGCCGTATTGCTATTCTCTCGCATCGTCGACCTCGAGAATTTTGTGACGGTGTGTGTGTGACGATTTCGCCGCCAAAATGATGTGGCGCTGACCACTCTTCCGTTGTGTGCCTCGTAGATATTTGACAGCCTCTCCAAGGAGGACCAAGGTGAATGCGTGAAACGGCTGGCTGGCTGAATATATTGGACCCTGTTCAGCCAGACCGGCAGTACCCTCCATTAAACCTCAGCATTCACGATGAGCGCGAGCTGGTCCAGCTTCTGTCAAAGCTCGCGCACACTGAAGGGGTAAGTCTTTACTACTCGGTTTTCTCATGGATGTGCGGAGACTGACCCAAACGTATATTTCAGCGTGAGTGCTGGAAGCGGCCATCCTACCGACCATCAATTGCCGACCCGACGTCAACCATAAACCAGGCACTACCACTACCTCTCTGGGGCAATCCGGATGCTACCGGCGACGAGAGCCTGAAGCATCACGGCGTCGTGCGCCTACGGTACCAATCCGGCCGTATTCCGACTCCAACCGGTGAGGCAGATGAAGTACGATGTGACATGACCGTGCGACTTCGTCTGCGCAAGTACACGCTGTGTGGGACGAGGCTTTTCTTGCAGTGAAAATGCGATACTGTACGGTGACCCAACCGGTGGGCAGCACAATCCAAGATGCTGCTTCTTGGTCGAAGTGGAAGCCTTCACGACGACGACGCCACTGGTCTACTGGCAGTTCGAGAGGAGCACCAAAACGGCAGCAGCATAATGCTCTCCCAGGAAGATAGCGTTGCTCCTCACCGCCGTATCCAGCGTGAGCGTCGACGTCGCAGCAGCGATCGCATTTGCCAGCTAATCGCTCTGCTGGGTTGCTTCCAGTTTCTCGTGGTGGCAACTACTGTGGTCAGCGTGTCGGTGTTTTCACGGAGCTCCAGTTCTCAGGCCGGAGTTCAGACGAGTCTTCACCAGCTGGAAACACCTTCAGCACCCAGCCACCTCGACGTTTGGATGAACAAGCTCCTGCAGGCCCGCACGGTGTCCGTCCAGATCACTTCAACGTCGTCCACCCATGTCGGATTCGAGCTGCGCGGAACGCTGATACCCAAACGTGCGTACCCGAATCTGTTCGATGGTGAGTTCGTCTTCAGCGATGTGCGTGAGCCGCGGCATGTCGTGGTGATTGTCCAGAATCGAGGATATGAATGGATCACGAGCGGGGACTATGGAGAACATCTTGAGCGCAGCGGATGTTTATCTCCCGCACAAGTACCACCGCTCCACGCGCTGCGGACTGCGTTCTCCACTGCTCGGTGGACACCGGACGGGTCGGTCCGTTTTGCGTTTGGGACGGACTTGTACCAGGTCAAGGAGATCAGCGAATCGTTCCACATTACATCGTCGAGTGGCGTGAATATGTGGCTCAACATGACGCAAGACGTCGCCCAGCCGTTGCCTGACTTTGTGTCCAAGGTTCAAGATCTCCCGTCTTGCCCACGTTTGTTTGGCCACACGAACGAAACACCACAACACGCGATCGAGTCTATGCGAGGGCGAGTCGAGTCGTCGCTTTCGGTGGCGGAGCTCGCAGAAGAAGAGTGTCCGTGCACATCCCAAGAGAAGAAGAAGTGCCTCTTTCTCCATGGCATTGGTGTCCACAAGGACATCGGGCTGGTTGATACGTACCCGGGGTATTGGGGAAATATTGAGGAGATGTTGCCGTGCTGCTCGGACGTCAAGTTTATGCACCTGAACTCGGTCGATTCGCCATGGTACGACGAGCTGTTTGCCGAACGCGTCTGCGATGCGATGGTGTCGGTGGCGCGCAACACCACGTTCTCACTCACACAACAGACGCACCCTCAGCTTCCAGCACGCAAGGTACCAGTCATCGAGAACACGGTCGTTGTCGCGCACTCGACGGGTAATCTCTACCTCGCGTCGGCACTGCTCTACGAGAAATGCCAACTCGACAAGGACTCGTCCAAGTGGATCGCTATCCAGGGTCCCATGAGAGGGACGAACACGGCGAACCGCGTGCTAGAAGAGTGCGCGAAGCCCGCGAGTGGCTGGAATACGCTCGTACAGACGGTCGTGCGTGACTTTGAACTGTGTCCCGTCAAAAACTCGACTGGATCCCTTGTCCTGGCGGACACGACGGCCTCCCGTGGATGTCTCGACAGGCTATTTGCGAAGGCTCAAGAGCTTTATGAGGCGAGAGCGCACAGCAATCTCTGTGGCGTGAGCCCCTTTGGGCTGACGTCGACGAGCTCACCGAAGTTTGTGGCGCTAGCAAAGTTTTCCAACCACAGCACGTCCGAAAACGACGGTGTCGTCGAGTTTGAAAGTTGCGCCAAGCGAGACACTGGCAAGTACCAAGGAAGCTACCGGAACCACAATCGCTTTTACAAGGCCTCGATTAACCACGACGACGGCCGGCTCATCCACGGCGACGGGCTCTGGGGGGACGACCGCAAGCCGATCAAGTGGCTCCAGTGCCAGTTCTGAAGAACTCCGTTCTTTTTTTTGTGATATTTGACAAATGGGTTCTCGGAATTCTGGGTGACAGATTACGGTAATGATTGTTTGGATCCCCAATGAAAAATTACGGTAAATGTGTTGGTAAAATTACCGAAAGATTTCTCACCTGTCCCACCGTTCCAAAACACGGTGTAATTAACGTTGTTCAGAGCATATAGACCATCACTCCTGATTCCAACGGCGAAGAAAAAAACCTCCCACAGCGAACTTCGCCGCAGATCGCGTAGACGCCATTATTGCCTGTGTGCGGGGCCCACATGGACAATCTCTTCTCGTTCCCCGCCGCCGCGCTGAGCGCGTCTTCCTCCACACAGTCAGGCGCATCAGATGCGCCAGCGCAAGAGCTTTCCGCCCGTGAAACGCCCATCTCTCCCGCCTTCGAAATGGCCGAGCAAAGCGCACATGTTCACGTGCCTTCGGACTCGCTCTCCTCGGCGGATCTCCACGTGCGGCTCAAGCTGCTGGACGAGCGAGTGTTTGATGTCCACGTCGACCGCGGAGTCACGGTGTTGGATTTTCGGGCCACGGTCGAGCGCGTGACGGCGATCCCGGCGACGGTGCTGCGGCTCATTTACCGCGGCAAGTTGCTCAAGGACAGCGCATTGCTCTCGAGCTACGAGATCCAGGACGGCCACACGATCCACGTGGTGGCGCCACGCGCTGGAACAGCAGCGGCTGCGTTAACGGCGTCATCCTCACCTCCGTCTATATCGACGGCCTTCACCCCAGCGACGACGACGGAGCGACCAGACCCCCGAGACGTCCTGCGGCAGCGACTGAATCGGTTGGCTGGGCACTCATCTGTCTCCACACCAGCGACGGCGACGGCCTCGACGACGACGGATCGACCAGTCAGCCGAGACTTGCGGGCGCGACTGAGTCGGATGAGACGAAGCCCTGAGCAGCTACGGCAAACCACGGAAGAGGAACCGCAACGTGCGACACCCAGTAGTCTCAGCGATGGCGGTGCAACGCGTCTGTCCCGCGTGCGGCGTCCCGGGTTCGGCGAACCCACGGGCGATGCGTGGAACCTTGCTGTCTTACGCGAAGCACTGGGCCAACACTCGGACCGGATCCCTGCGCGACCCAGTAATCGAGACGCCGCGACGATGGATTCGCTACGCCAGGGCAACGAGCAGCGTCAAATGGCCGATAACGATTCGCCCGTCGATACGGTTGCGTCCATGGGACTGGATGCAACGACGTCCGCGACCGAGCAACAGCCCAATCTAGATTACCTTTCACAAGGTATTCTGACGCTCCGTACGGTGCTGTCGACGGCCGCTGTTCCACAGCAGGAGACTCAAGTGGTGGAGGAGGAGGCAACTGAGAGGCAGGAGGCTGTTGAGAACGCGGAGATTTCGTCTCACCACGGAGAAGAACCTACTCAACAGAACCAGGTGAGGACACCCACGGTGTCTCCGCGACGAGGCCGCCGCCGGTTCTTCGTGGGACAGTGGTTGGATGTGAAGGACACGGTGAACCAGTGGCTCGAGTGCACGGTCATGGACATGAGTGAAGACAAGGTGCTGGTCCACTACCACGGGTGGCCGTCGCGGTGGGATGAGTGGCTGGATTTTGATTCGCCGCGGATCGCCGCGTTCCGGACACGCACGCAGCACACACACAATGCTGTCCATTTGTCACCGGCGCCGTCGACTCGGTTGCCAAACGCGCCAGGTGTCGGTGAGAACGACATGCGCAGAATCATCCCTCAGATCCGCGATCTCATGGAAGAGGTGCTGCCCTACGTCGACCAATTGGCGACGCTTTGTGATGACGAGAGCCAAGGTGAAGACGACGAGTTTGATGACGGCAGCCGTGCGCGCCGTCGCGAAGAGCTTTCGGAGATAGCGCATCTTGTTGCGCCGTTTTTCGATCGCTTTGGTCGCCTACTCGTGGACTCCGCTCGCCAGCTCGATCCGTTGCTCCATCCTGACCTGCGCCACGACGAAAGGCGCCGTCGGCTCTTGCGTGCGCGAGGTAGTGCGCCAAGTCGCCAGACGACTCCAGCAGCATCGACGGTACCCGTGGGAGACTCGGCCGTGGGCATTCGAGATTTGATCACGCCTGCCACTCGGCCACCGCAAGAAGCTCAAAATGCGCGGCGAAGTATTGACGTCCACATCCACGCGATTGTGGCACCGTCGTCTCTGTCCTCACTCGCGTCCCTCGCCCGATTGGGTACAGCGATTGCTGGTGCAATGGGCAGCTCGTCGCGGTCCAACTCACCGGCGCTCGAAGCGAATCCAAGATCTGCTGGGGAGATAGACGAGGCGTTTGGGATTCCGCGTCTGCGGCCACTTCAAGGAGGCAGCGGCGATCGATCGGTAGTCACGGATAGCCATGAACCGGATGAAGAAGACGCGCGCTACACTGACACGAGCCGCACACCGTTACTCAGTTCGTTCCGGCGAGACAATCCTTCACGACCGAGCATTCGAGACAGCATCACAAACCGACGCGGTGAAGCAGACACGTTGCTCCGCCCTCGCCGCCCTGTGCGTTCGTCGTCGACGAGACTCCACGACTTCTTGTCGGACGATTTTTTCGGCCCGTCGTTCAGCCAAGATAGCGATGATATGGAGGACCCCGTGACGAGAGATGGGTTTGGGACACCCGACCACGGCCAGGACGACGTGGTGCAGTACGAGGAGATTCCGTCTCCGCGAGAAAGTGAAGGCGACCAGCATCGTTTATCAGAGAACGAGGAACCCCCGCGCATTGGTGTCATTCCCGAGATTGAGGAGTTGGAGCGAATAGAGCGTGGGCGCCGGGCACAACACGGGGCGTCCTCTTCGTCTGAAGATGCCGGTCGCTCGTCGTCAGCGTCATCGACGAGCTCATCCGGGTACCCGACCTTTCTCGAAGTCATGCGACGCACGCTCAGCGGGGTTCGTGGCTTCGGGTTCTCGTCTTCCTCTTCCTCGTTGCAGAGCGAGGAACCATCTGCTGGAACGCCGGGTACCCCCACTACCCCTGTCACGCCTGCTCAACGAGCGACAAGATCGGATTCCTCCTCGTCCTCCTCGTCTTTTTCTGTTGGTGCAGTGGATTCTCCCGAGTCGAACACGGACCACTTGGCGGAAGCGAGATTCGTGATGCAGTCGAACAACCCGGTGCTCGCCTTTTCTCGCCTTCGCCAGCCCAGCAGCGTGAGCAGCATTGAAGAAGATCTGGACAGCGTCGACTAGGAGGAGGATCTCCTCGCTTTAAATTTGCCCCAGGAGCTTCCTCAAACTTCCGTCCATGATCCAATATATATGTTCACTCCTCTTCACTCGCTCCAGTAAGAGCTTCTCGAAGGCCATCCCTCACGAAAGTCGCCACATGAACTTGTAATGTATCAACGTTATATTATTCCCGCTCCCATCCTCTAGTTCTGCCTTGCAACCCTTATCTGTGGATGACTCAGGACCACGACAACCCAGCGCTGTTCCCCCACTGCCGATAATGATCAATCAGAAGGCACTCGCGACGAGTGGTGGGCATTATGGATCTGGACTGCGTTGTCGCTTCGCGACTCCCTCACACTCCGTCGCGCCAACCTGCCCAACCTATGGAGATTGGAGATCGTTGGCGTCTCCTCCCTTTCTATCTCCAAGGATCACGCAGCCGACTGGTTGTACTGGGTGCATGCAATACAATAGCCGATAACACCGTGCAGCGTCTCGCTGTCTGCGACTGTGCTGATTTGTCCAGTGGGGGCACGCTCCAGGAAGCCTCGCTCGCATTCGTTGGTGGCGGTTACACCTTCTTTGATCGTTCCAGCTCCGCTGACTCTTGCTTTCTTGGATCCTAGAAGCTGGATCTCTCACAGTGTCGGGTGCATGCATGTATCTGCTAGTCTCTGCTGCTCGCAAGACATGGCACTTTCGCGAGCCGTGCTTCCAAGATCATTTCCAAACCCGCCACATCCTCGGCAGAGCCAAGTCAAACCCCAACTCATCCTTTTCCGCCAAGACCATGAAGATCGCAACGATCGTCCTCTTCGCTGCCGCGACGATCGCGGCTGTTCACGCCGACGGCTCGCCAAGCTCACGTCACCTTCGTGTCGCGAGCGCCCACGGCCATGCTATTCGCTTTCCCTGGGGTAAGCACCACGGCACCGTGACGCTGCTGGCGAAGGCGGAAGATGGACATGAGCCGGCGGCCAAGATGGAAGCGGTCCCGAAGAAGGAGAAGGCCACGCCAGGCAAGGCGAGGGCCAGCAATGCCAAGCCGAACCGAGACGAAGCGGACGAGGACGAGGACAGTGACGACAAGAAGACGTCGATCAAGGACGTCAAGCTAGTGGGTAAAAAGGAAGTCCCGGTTCCAAAGCATGAGCAGCAGCTAGCACCCAAGGTGAAAGAGCCCAAGCCCAAGCAGGCCAAACTCAGCCACGCCGGGGTAAAGAAAGTCGACCGCGCCAAGGCGTTGCCGAACAAGGGCCGAGACAAGGCCAATGCCAAGAAGGATGGCGACGATGACGGCGATGACGATGGTGATGATGATGATGATGACGATGACGATGACGATGATGACAAGAAGCGACCGATGAAGAAAGCGAAGCGCCCCGTTGACACGGCTGCGCATAAGCGCCGCCCGTCGGCGTGAGAGAGCGGCCACTTGTTCTGCTTACGCCGTCCTGCCTCTCCCAACGCTTGCGTTCCATGGTGTTTTCATGTTCACTGCTTCTCCAGAGTCCTCGCTTCACCTCTGCTTGCATCTCCACGGACAATCAAAGATAAATACAACCTCCAATCTCGAGCAATTTGTCTGCATGTTGATTTTCCATATCACAAACACTATATACCATGGCCGCTTCTGTTTGCGTGCATACATAACATAGAGTACCTCACACCTGACTGCTTCTGCCGTCGTCCTAGACAATGCTGGGCGTGACGCGGCCCGGGCCGTCACTGTCGGGGGCTGCAACTGACGTGAACTGGACCACGCTCTCGCTCTCGTCCTTGGGCTTGGACTTGACGCAGCCTTCTTCTGCTGATGTGCACACGCGACAGACCTGCGCGTACAGCTCGCGCTTGCAGCCAAACTCAGCCGTGGCACACCTCTTTGAGTTTTCATAGCACGGCGGATTCAACGCCGCGAGACTCTCGGGCGTCGGCAGCGGCGTCATGTGGTTGGCGCCGCTGGCCGCGAGGCGATTGTACAGCTCGACCATTTGCTTGGCACGCTGCTTGTTGCTATCGGCGTCAAACGGGAACTTCCAGAACGGCAGCGACGTGACCTTGGTGTTATCCTGTACGCCGTCGGCGACCTGGAACTCGATGCCCTTGTACTCGCCGGCCTTGTCGAGGCAGAACTCGGTGTAGTTGGCGTACCGCTGGTGCGTCTGCGAGCTCGAGAGAAACGTAATGCCGACGAGATCGTCGAGGTTAATGTACCCCAACGTCTTGTACGTGAACGTGCAGATCTCGCCGTCGGGTTCCGAGCCGTACGCACAGAGGCCTCCGGGAAACTGCTGCCGACAAGGGAGGTCCTTTTGCTCCCATTTCTGCATGGCGCAACTATTCGGGTACGAAAACCAGTAGGCGTTCGGGTACGGTGCACGTGGGTCCGTGTCTCGCTGGGTCGCACCGACAGAGGCACCGAGCCGCGGCTTGCCATCGCCGCCGAAAAACGCCTTGCACGCGTCGGCGCCAGCCCCTTCTGATGAACACGCACCGCCGTCCATGGTGACAAACGGCGAGTACTCGGGGAGCGTCGCGGCGTCCGCCTCGTATGTCGTTAACGCTGCTTCCGGCTGGAGAATGTGGAGCTCGTAGAACACGACATACTGCATATTATTCTTGCGCGTGCAGGCCGTGTTGGGCGCGACGTTGATGCCCTCGGCCTGCACGTACATGAGCGCGCCTTCGACGCTGGCCGTGTTGACCGTGTCAAACACGGCGCGGTACTTTTCCGCGAACGTCTTGCCGTACGCCGACACGAACGTGCCTTGCTCGTCGTGCCACTCGGGCTGGTCGCCCTGCACACGCGCCTGGATCACACGCACAGTCTTCATCGCCGAGGCCGCGTGACCCAGCGCCACCAGCGCGAGCACGAGCGCCACACTCAACCGCAAGCTTCCTCCGCGCATTATAGAGGATGGGAGAGTGCCCCCCTGTGACCTACTTGCTTTCTCTGAGAATCTCAGCGCAAGATGTGAGGGAGAGAGAGAACGTCGCGTCGCGTCTTGCCTGGTTCTGTGAGTGGGAGCTTAATCACGAGATGTCTCCAGCTGATGACGGTCTACGGCTGACCGCCTGGTGGGCGCCAGGATCCGTGGCGACCTTGCGTGTACGTGGCGCACATCTCATTTTTGCTGAGCGTCAAGCGAAAGAGCGAGCGTGCAATCCGTTTTTCTGGACCCTTGAGGCACCATGAGGAATCGTGATTGATCCGCGTTCCTTGGTCTCCCCATCAAGTGAGCTCCTCAACTCCACGAGCAGCCCACCAGCTGGTGGGCGAGAACCCATCTGGTGTTCCCAGGAAAAAGTACCCTACTCATGCTTATTAGTAGACTCTTCCAAGCGGGTCGGGTCTTCCTGAACCGTCGGATTGACCCGTTTCGACAGACCCATTCGGAAACCCAGAATGTGAAATGAACCCATCTGGGTGATTGGATGTTTGGGTGATTGGGTCATCGTCAGCCGAAAAGCTCTCGTTTGACCTCCTCGCTTCCTAGTCCCCCCTCCTCCTTCTTCCCCCACACTGTAACCAACCATTCCCAGAGGTGGTGGCCCCTGTCATCCTCCCCCATATTCCTCCTCCCCTCCCCCACATCTATCCTCTCCTCTCCCCTCCTCTCCCCTCCTCTCCTCTATCTACATCACCATGGCGAACCGCGGCAAGAAGATGAATCTGGGTGAATTCCTGGGCGACAACGCCGCCGCCTACATCCCCGAGGCGGCGCTGCCCACGGGCCCCCGCGCGCGCGACGAGTTCGAGGACGACCGCCGCGGCGGCTACGGCGACCGTCGCGGTGGCGGCGACCGCTACGGCGACCGTGAGGCCTCGCGCAGCGAACAGTCGGACCAGTGGCGCGGCGACCGCGGCGGCGGTGGCGGTGGGGACCGCTTTGGCGACCGTGGCGGCGGCGATCGCTTTGGAGACCGCCGTGGCGGCTATGGCGGCGACCGCAACGACGGCGACAACTGGCGTGGCGGCGGCGGCGGCGGTCCGTCTCGCTACGATCGCCCGGCACGCGATGACTTTCGCTCGGAAGAACGTCCTGCGTCCATGCGCTTGAACCTCTCGCGTCGCTCGGACGCGCCGGGCTCGCCGCGTGGCGGCGGCGGCTTCCAGGGCCGCAGCGGTGGCGACGACCGCGGCGGCGGTGACAAGTTCTCGGGTGCGTTCCGCAACGCCGGCTCTCGCTTTGGCGGCGGTGGTGGCGACCGCTTCGGCGACCGGGGCAGTGACCGCTTTGGCGGCGGCGACCGCCGTGGCAGCGACCGCTTTGACGACCGCGGCAGCAGCGACGCGCGTTTCCAGTCGCGGTTCGGCAACGACCGTCGCGACGACGGCGGCTCGGGTCTCTCGAACGCCTTTGGTTCCATGCGCGTGAACAATGACGCGCAGTCGTCCCAGCAGCGCTCCTCGCCGGCTAACGAAGAGCTCGATAAGAAGGCACGCGCGCAAAAGCTCCGTGAAGAACGCAAGAAGAAGGCGGAGGAAGAACGGCTCGCGGCCGAGGCGGCCAAGAAGGCGGCGGCCGAGGCCAAGAAGGCGGCCGAAGAAGAGGCGGCCAAGAAGGCCGAGGGCGACCGCGCCATCATGGCCGAGGTCCTGGCGAGCGGCAAGACGGGCGACGACCTGGTCAAGGTCGCCAAGGAGATTTTCGCCAAGTCGGGGCGTCCGTCGGGCGCCGTGGTCTTTGAGACGGTGACCAAGAAGGCCGAGGCCGTGGCCAAGGGCAGTGCCAACTGGATCGCCCCCACGCAGTACGGCGGCCTGCTCAAGCTCGCCATGGACAAGGCCGAGGTCGCCGACCAAGTCAAGGCGCTGTACGCGCTCCAGATCTTCCTGAATGACCACGACTTCCCCAAGGGCGTGCTGGAGAAGTGTTTTATGGCGCTCTACACGCTCGACATTTTGGAGGAGAAGGCGTTTTTCGACTACAAGTACGACGTCGACAGCGACGCCCCCGGCCGCATGAAGGCCATTGTGCAAACGTCCAACTGGCTCACGTGGCTCGAGACGCCCGAAGAAGCGAGCGACGAAGAAGAGGAGGACGAGTAAAGCCGCCGAGCGTAGATATAGAGTAGAAGCCCTAAATCGTTTTTTCTCGTCTTTTTTTTTACTACTTTTAACCAAAACCACTTTTATGTTAATTTTGTGGTCATTCTCTGTTTTTCACGAGTCAGTAAGCGCGGTGAGCAGCACGTGGACGCTGCGCACGGATTGCGTGAGCGAGTCCAGCACCGGAATGAGTTCGTACGCGACGCGCGGCCACGCGTGGAACTGCGGCGACAGCGAGCGGATCATTTGGTCGACGTTCACTAAATCAGTAGTCGCGTCAGCAAACGCGTTCATGAGCAAGCTCCACTCGAGCGCGTCCAGCTCGATGCGGCGGCCGTGGGTCGTGAGCGCGTACTCAACGTTCGCCCGGCTCAGGCGCCGCGTCTTGTTGGGGTCCACACTGTCGAAGACCCTGCACGCCGTCTTGACATCGATCTCCCAGGTCTGCGCGTCGGCAAATTCCCAGAGGAGAAGCCGCAGTTGGAGAAGCACGGCCGTTGGCAGCGACGCGATGCTGGAGTGGTTGTTAACTGGATGAGCTGCTGGCGTTGGCAGCGTGAACTCGCCACGGACGTACTCCTTGCGCACGTAGACGCTTTGGAGGTCCGTGCGCAGGCGGTCAAATGCTCCCGACGACGGGCCCACGCCGGGGACGTCCTTGCCAATCCAGCTGACGAAATGCTCCGAGCTCATGGACGGTAAACTCGCACCAGAGAGCATGAAGACCCAGCGGTGGCCGTACTCGTCCAGTGGCAGCCGTGCGAGGTCAGTGCTCGGAGAGCTAACACTGGACCGCGCGTGAAACTGCGAGAGTGCCGCGACCGAGAAGCCCGACGAGCCAACGTTCAGAGGCTGCGAGAACGCCACGAGCTGGCCGCGTGCACTGAGCGTGAGCGACACTGTCGGCGCCGCCTTTCTCGGCGAGAAGCTCTCGGCGATCGTCTGGAGCTTGTCGCAGCGTTGCGTGGTCGCCGTGAGATCACCACAGACCTTGAGGGCGCCTGAGATCTGGCGGCAGAGGTGCGGCAAGTTGCCCAGTTCGTGTGGAGAAGGCGGCTTGCTCTTATCGTACAGCAAGACGACGACGCCGACGATTTCCTGGGCGTCGATGTCCCACACAGGACACGCAACCACGGCGTGCTTCGTGAAGCCAGCGAGCGTGTCGCCGCGGCTCGCGCGCAGGGAGTGTTTGGTCCCGTCAAGCGACGGCGGTCGCGCCACGGCCTCCGGTCGAGTCTCCACCGTCTCTGTAGAGTTCTCTCCCGTCTCCTCAGTGCCTTTGTCTCTGTGGGTCTCGGTGAGTGGCGCGTCAGCCCACTGCTTGACCACGACCATGGCGCTCTTGCTAAGAACGTGTTCCAGGAGGCCCTCGCTCGTGGCCACGCGGATCTTTTGGTCGTTGAGTACCGAGATGCGCCTGGCCTGATTCCGCAACGGCGTCGCGACACTGGACAAGTCTCGCGTGGACGCCGCTGACAGCACCTTCAAGGCAGCCGAACTCGTACCAGCCGATTCGGCACTCGATGCGAGCTTGGCGGTCCACATGGCGCGATGGTCGGGTTCCCACAGAAACAAGTGGGCCTTCTCGACACCAAAGAGACCGCCGCACGTGTTGTACACGGCGTTGATGATGCCGACGGGACTCATCTCTTTGAGAAACCCGAGCGTCGTGTCCAGCAGGTGCTTGGTCTGGTCCTGGTGGCGCAGCAGGCGCTGCTTCTCCAAGATGCTCGCGACCACCGAGCACGTCTGACTGCCGACCATCGAGAGAAAGAGATCGAACGGCTCAAACGCGAGCTTGCGGCCACGCGTGTTGACGAGGTGCAGCACGCCAATGAGCTTCTGGGCGGTTTGCGTGGCGTCCTCGGGATCGTCAATGAGCAGCGGCAGAAACAGCACGTTCCGCACCGTGAGTCCGCCAATGCTGTCGACGTAGGCGTTGAACACGGGCGTCGTGGCCGCCACGTCGTTGACGATCACGAGCTCGCGTGTTTGCAGCGCCTGCTCCAACAGCGAGTTGCGGTACATGTGCTCCTTGATCCAAATCTTGTGGCGGCGCTTGCGGTGGAACGTGAGCAGCTCCGCCGCACCCGTGGTGGTCTCAGCAGCCTGCACGACGTAGATCGCGGCGCTTTCAACGCCGAGAATGTCTTCACTACACGCTGAGAGCGTCGCGAGAGCCTCGGCTAGGTCCGCTCGCGCAATGAGCTTCCCCAGGCTCGCGCACAGCGCCTGGGTCTTTTGGAAGAGCTGTGAGTTTTCGATCGCGAGCGCAATGAGCTTGGAGACAGTCTGCAGTAAAAACTCGTCTTTCGAGCGAAATGGCGCGCCGCCCGACTTGTTGATGACTTGCACAACGCCCAGTAGAGTCTGGATCGGCGGCGACTCGGGCGTGGGCCCTCCTGTTGTATCGCTCGCCTTGTCGATGATTACGGAACCGTAGACGTCGTGCTGGGAACGGCGGCGTCGGATTGGCGGCTTGCTCTTGGTGGCGATCGTCGAGAGAATGGGGACCGTGAGAATGCTCTTGGTGCGGTAGCTGGTTTTCTTGTCCCAGCTCGAGTTGAACCGCGGGTCCTCGTACGCGTCAGGAATATTGATGAGCTGCTGCGTCTCGGCGACCATGCCCACGATGCCGTGGCCAAACGGAACACGCATGGTCGACTTCTTAATGTCGGTCACGACTTCGACGCCGCCCTTGCCGCTAATGTCGCTCTGCCAGTTGAACAGCATACGGTCGCTATTGTCGGCCACAAACAGCGAGCACCGGTCCGCGTCTAGAATCTCCTTGGCGTTCTGGATCACGATCTTGCCCAGCTCTTCAAACCGCAGACACGTGAAGATCTCGGGCGCTAGTTGGATCAGCGTCTCTTCGTTCACCTTGTTGCTTTCGACCTCGGTAAAGTACGCCGTCTTGGGCAGAATGCCGCTCAAGAAATGGCTCAGCATAGTCAGCAAGACCTGGTCTTCCCCCGTGAACGCCTCGCACTTCTCCAGTGAGATGGACACGCCCAACGCCGCGACCTGCGTGAGCTTGCCACACACTTGGATCACGCCTAGTGTCGTCGCGCCCAACAGCACCGGCAGCAGCAACGTGGACGCCGATTTGAAGGGCATGAGCCGGTCCGTATTGTCTGGGGCAGTCGAGAAGTGCGGGTTCTTGGTCACGTGACCAGCGGGAATCAGTAACGGTTTCTTCGTGTGGAAGACCCAGGACGCGAGTCCGCACGGCACGTGGGCGGCACTGCCCAGCAGCGCCGCGTACTGCTTGGTCGTGCCCACGTGCTCGGCTGCCACGGCGCTCACGCCGCCCGTGCCGGCGACAGCCATGACTCGGGACCGCACCGTGATCATGTCTTTTGGGTTCGCCTCGGTCTCACCTGGTCGTGGCACACGGCACCAAAACTCGTTCTCGGCCGGGTCCACGACGAAGAGAAAGGCCTGCTCGGCTCGCGTGAGCTGCTTGACCTCCCGCGTGAACGATTCGGCGAGGTCGTAGATGTGTGTACACGCCGCGAGAGTCTGGAAGGTCTGCCCCATGCACTGGAACGCGTGGTGCAAATGGAGCATTTGGAAGCCGCAGCGGCGGATCTCGTGAAGCCAGTCGCGCGTCGTGGTGTCGACCATGTGATCGTGGAACGCGAGAAGCTGGTGGCCCAGCAGTTGCTCAAATGCCAGTCCAACATGGGAAGTGAATGGAAGCGCAAGTAGTGCGGACGCCGGAGGCGTCGACGGGAGCAGCTCGCGCCAGAGCGCGTCTGCGAAAAGCGTCGCGTGGTGGTGGTGATCAAAGGTCCCTGTCGAGCCGGTACTCGTAGCTGACGATCCACTACTGCTACTGCAGCATGCATAGAGATGCCGGGATTTTTGGAGCCGCAGCTCGTAGTCCTTGGCCTGCGCGAGTTTTTGCGCGTTTTCGACTTGACGTTCGAGCCGCGAGAGTTCGTGCGAGTAGTTAGCGAGCTGGTGCGCGTGGCGGTGCACGAGATTGCGCTTATCGTGCTCGAGCTTTTCGACCTTGGCGGCCCACAGCTTGTCGCCATGGGGGGAAGGCGAGCCGGGAGCTGTCGGCTTTATGCGGGTCGACAGTCGTCGTGACGCTGTCGAGGGAGAGAGCGGTGCAGTCGGAGACCGTCGTGGTGAGGCGGCTACACAGGTTGCTGTAGTGGCTGGCCGTAACACATCCACGGGAGGAGAGGACGCTGCCAGCGACCGTGGTGACTTGGGAGATGACAATGACTGATGCGCAGCTACGTTACCGCCCACATAAGGCAGCTCCTGGTCCGTGGAGGACACCAGCAGTGACTCATACGTTGGAGGTTCGTCGGCCTCGGCCGTGGTCATTGTGTGCCGCAGTCGCTTCTCAGGACTTCGAACGACCGATCGGTCCAAGGACGATGCCTGGATGGCCTTGAGCGTTTGCTTGACCATGTTAAGGTCTGCCTCGAGCGTCTGGATCTTAACGAGATGCTGCTTCTTCTCGTCCGTGAGGTTTTGCAGCTGCTTGGCTTGCTGCTCGATCTTGGTCGTGAGCTGACGATTTAGTGCGCGCAGCTTGGAAACGATCGAGTACGTCTGGGCGTCGTACTGAAGACACTGTGGCTGATCATCCATATCCGTTTGCGGCGGGGACGGCATGGATGATCGACGGACCAGCCTCGCTGAAGACCGACGGCTCAGTGATGCAAGGCTGACGCCTGTGGGCTGTGTCGCTGAAACTGATGTTAATGCTTCAATCGGATCGCTCACCACTGTCGCTGCAGTCTCCGTGTCTGCGCTTGGGGCTTCGTCGTACGGTTCGAAGGTCTCGTCGTACGCCGACTCCACCTCTTCGCCATCCCAGACGCGAGTGCCGTCTACCGTGGCTTCACGGCCGCTTCTTTCATTTTCCTGGCCCCGGTCTTCACCACTAATCCGCCGTTGTAGCCCAGCCAAAGCTGACGTGTGGGGTCGCGCTCGAGGAACAGCATGCGTTGGTAGCTGCAGGGCCATCGCGTACGATGGTGGCGGCTCATCGCTATTCCTCGGGGACGGCGGCGACGAGGAGTGGAGCAACGGTGTCTTAGGTGTGAGCTTCACGTGGATAACAGTCTCCATTCGATCGCCACAGATTACTCAATGGTTTGTCAGGCAAGCAACACCTGCCTCACGCGGATAAATAAACAAAGTGTACCGTCCCATGCACACCGCGACGTGAACAGCCACTCGCACAGGGTTAAACCCTAGTCATCTCTCTCCCTGCCGCCACCAGCAGCAATAGAACGGAACCGATGATGATTACAGGGGGCGTGCCCAGCCAGACTCGCCACGTTCGAGCGTCAAGAGGATGGGACGAGCAGGACGTGTCAGCACTGCGTGGCACGAGCTCGGCACTCGACGATCTCCTCACCAACCACGACATGGATTGTATCGCTAGTCCTCATTTGAATTGAATTCACTGTTAGGCCGGTTGCACTCAGGGCGGGCACTGCGCAGCGCCCCGCGAACCAGGTATACCTGGCGGCTACGGCTGCTACACCCTGGATATGCAAGCATCTACGTCCATACCTGAAGTCTATTCTGCACAATAAATGCACCTACCGGTAGCTTCAGAGGTGACCAAAGACCCTGAGGATGAAAGGGCTGTCGACAAGGCGGTCACTAGCATTGGCGGGCCATGGACGAAGGTCGTTGGCCAGGAACTCACAAGGCGCCCTTCATACCACCTACGACGAGTCGGTGATGGTGTCCACCCCGACGAAGCAGGCACGCGAGCCTCCAGAGCTGGGGTTACCCAAGGAGCCGCAGTCGAATAGGAGAACGTACGTGAGTGAGGTTTGGTATTTGTAAACACGCGACTGACGGCGCGGCCTCGAGGTCCTGAGCAAAACGTCATGAAGTGGCTGAACAAGTCGCGCGAGAAGCGCGGGGTTCACGCGAGCTTTCGGAGCAGCGGAAAGTAAGCGTGCCCAAGATTTGATGGTAACTGGAGGCATTGGTCGCTGTAGCCCGGCCTGATCTCTGCGCACGATCCGAGTAAAAGCGAGTACGATTCCAACCGAGAATGGCTACAAGTGTTTGAAGCACGATTTGTTGCCGCGCTGCCTGTACAACGGACCCTCTTCACTGACTGCGCAGCTGTAGCTTGCCGTCTCCACTCAGAAGATCCCATCCTAGTCATGGACCACCGTTCTTCGCCGTGATAACCGACATAGCCAACCTCAAGGATAGACGAGAACAACAGAATGAAAGCTGCAGAGGGCGCCTCGAAAGATGATCCCTCCCAGAGAAGAGACCAAGTAAACGGCACCCGCTGGTGGTTGGAAGAAGGGATACATGTACTCTTTCCGATTCCGGCAAGCTGTGCGTAAACCCGCAGATCTGCCATTGAACTCACGCGCGGTGCTGGGTCCCCACTTGCACTGCTGTCTTGGCGTGGGCGTCTTGGTGCTGGGCCTCCATCCTGGCCGGTGCCTTCGCGTGGAAGAAATGCAGCGGATTGAAGCGGTGCGCTGCTTCCATCTTTGGCGCTGGTGCCTTGATGTACTTGCCCCAGGTTTGGCTCTCCATTTTGGCTGACGCGTGATACTGCTGCTCCGCCACGCGCAGGTGACGCGCTTGTATGTCTGCCTCTGCGTGGGCGACGGCGAGTAGCGCCGCAAACGTGGCGAGCGCTACGAACTTCATGGGTTTCTGGACTGAGGAATGCTGCTCGTTCCGTGTTGTGTGAGGGCGACTTTTCAACTGGAGTTTGGCGCGAGGGACTTGCGTTCGTTGGGATCCGCACAGAAGTGCCTCATCCAGAGCACTCTGGCGAAGGGACGCGAACGGACGGCTCTGCTTCTGCAAGTAAAGATCTTTGCGCAGCAGGCGTGACTGGTCATGAGCGTCTCGGGTGCTGGCTCGACCCTTACTGATTATCAGTTTATGGATCTCTCTCGGACAAGTCACGGGACGACTCTTCTCATACGTGAGGACTTTTCTTTATGTGTATAGCGAACTGGGACGTGGCTGGCTCTTCGTTCATCCGTTTCCACCTTCTGGCCATGCTTCTCCATCTTTGCTGTAAGCTTGGTAGCATTGTTTTCCTGGTGGTCGAGCCGGTATCCCGCCTTTTGTACCAAAGCAACCTGCGCTGAGCCAAAAAAATATGGCTTTCTGACCACGTCGATTCAAGTCACGCCAGCCTCACAACACAGTCTGACCTCGTCCGAGAGTCTAAGCGCGGGCTGTGCGTGCTAGTGTTGCACCTTTCAGCCAAGGCAGACGGCTGAGTAAACGCGGTGGGAATAAGGAGACTTAACGCAAGAGCAAATTCAAAGGCCCATTGTATTTGCATGTATCCAAAGGAAGCACAGACAGCAGGGATTGGCACAGCAACGAAGTGGCATGCAGGAAGACAGCGCCAACGTTCCATCCCCAAACCAGAGTCGGGAATGTTAGAACGTTGCGATCAACTACGCTGTTTACGCACCAGTACCAGCCGGCGCGGGCACGTCTTGGCCGATCACGGCATCGTCGTCATCATCGTCGTTGTTCTCAGAAATTACTATCGCGTCAGGAGAAGCGAACGGCATGGGCTCGGCGATGGGTTCCACGACGTTGTCAGACGCAGGCTCAACGATCACAACACCAGCGTTCGTGTCGGCGGCGTTTGGCACAGGCTCGTCGTTCTCATCGAAGGCGACGTTGGCCTCAGGCTCGGCGACCACGACCTCAGTGTTTGTCTCAGGTGCGGCGTACGGCAGGGGCTCCACGTTCACGACACCGAGCTTCACGTCAGGGGCAGCGTACGGCAGGGGTGCGACATTCACGACACCAGGGTTCGCGTCTGGTCCGGGCTTCGGCACAGGCTTGATGATCGCGACGCCAGTAGGTCGGCGCGGTCGTCGCTTATGCTTGGGGTGCTTCACCTTCTTGCGCAGCGGCTTGTGCAGCGGCTTGCGCTTCGGATTTTTGCCCAGAGGCTTCTTGATCAAGGGCTTTTTGTCGTCATCATCATCATCGTCGTCATCATCATCGTCATCATCATCGTCGTCGTTGGGCTTTCCGTGAACCATGTTCAGCTTCACCTGGGCAGGCCTGACTTTTGGGCCACCAACTTGGCGAGGCGGCGTCGGACGCACGGGCTTGGACTTGGGCTTCTTCTGGCTGATCTTTTTCCCCTTGATGGGGCGTCCAGGTCTCTTCTTGCCCACAGGCTTGGCGCGCCCAAGCGACGGCTTCTTGTCGTCGTCGTCATCATCATCATCATCGTCATCGTCGTCGTCGTCGGGTTCCTTGCGGCCGCCTTTCGGGCCATTAGGGCCAATCGGGCCAACCGGACGCTTGACCAGTCCCTTCGTCTGGATTGCTTCCATCTTGGCTTTTGCGTCGGCCGTCGTCAGCGCCGCAGATCCATAGTGATGGCTCCAGGGAAAGTTGAACGCTTGGTTGTTGGCACGCGCAACACGCAGGTGGCGGGCACGGGGGACATCGTCGGCGTGGGCGGCTGCGACCGTGGCGGCGGCGAGCAGCACAAGGGTTGCGATCTTCATGACCTGAGGGACGGTGAGTAGAAGGCTGAGAGGGCTTGGGTGTGCCGAGGACCTGGTGGATTTGGAAATGACATGCTGAGCAAAGAGTCTTTGCACCCCCTTACCGGATGGCACTAGATCCAAAGATCCGCACCAATGCAACGGGAGGCTGAGCGGTGGAGAACGTCTCGGAGCCGTCGCGATTGTATCCTGCGCGTGCAACATTCGTGAGTCGAACCGACGGCATCTCAAAGGTCATAGGCAAGCGGTCGAGATGCGCACGCGCGAACAACACGTTAGCGGCGTCGCCATATTAGTATCTTTGAGTCGGGATCTTCGGATCGGCTCTTACGCCGCTTCGTGGAAGGGACGCGAATGGACGGCTCTGGAGCTAAAGCGATCTTTCCGTGTGGCCCTTGAATGAAAGCCTGGATCCTTATGTCCTAGGACGAGTCCATCTGCAACGGACGTCAGAGGCAGCAGATCACCTGGCGCCGGCCAGTTTCCGTGGAAAGATTAAAAGTCTGGGATCACCAGAGATGCCGCACCAGGAATCATCGATGCCAGTGCTTTGGATGAACGCCAAACAGAGGTTCCAGCCCTTCGGTTTCATGGTATGCTACGCAGATGAAGACCTCGCGCTTTGAGCTAGAGCCATCCTGTACCGGTGCCTAAAAATCGGTGTGTAAGATAGTCTCGTCAAGTTCCTTCGATACCGCAGTTCACTCTTGATGTAACGCAATATACTCCATTCAAAAAAGGTGAAGGTTCCTTAGTCCCCAGTGGAGTTGCCTTCTTGCTTCTAGACGCTTGTCTGGGGCAAGTACATGTATTCGAGCCGTGCCATTGCATTGTGGGTCTGACGCGGCGGGTGTTAACTTGCCGAAGTTTGCAGACTGAGCAATTCTACTTGGTGGGTCTCCTACGGGCCTACCGAGTGCATGGGGAATCGCAACCCTCGCGTCTTAAACCGCAACGTTGGGAAACTCGTCATCGAGGTGGTGATCAAGCTCCTCCCTTCCAGGCTGAGTGGAAGGGTGGACGGTTTGGATACTGCGGCGGCCATCCAAGACGGTGTTGGTAGCTCCGCTGATGGCGCTGCGCGAGTCATAGTTTTGTTGGCGGTGCTAGTAGGGTCTCTTCCTAGCTGACTTCCCAGATCTCACCACGAAAGAATGAGTGGATACCGTTAGCAACAAAATCTAGCCGATGAAAACCAATAGAGTCACCACAAAGAATGAACATATATCGAGATGTGGCAAGATATCGACCCAACTGCTATCACACGGGTGCTGAGCGTCAGCACAACCCGTATCGTCTGTCGTGTGTTTCACGAGATCCCATTTGCCACACGAGACACAAGGTGATTAGGCATGGTGCTGTCCCTCCATCTTGGCCACAGGCTTGGCTGGCGCCTCGTATCCGTGGTGGTGGTGCTGCGCTTCCATTTTAGCCGCTGGCTTTGCGTCGTGGAATATCTTGTGCCAGAAGTGCTGGCTTTCCATCTTGGCCGCTGGCTTAGCAGCGTCGTACTGGTGGTGGTGGTGATGCTGGCTCTCCATCTTGGGCGTGACGTGCTGCTGCTTAGCCGTGCGAAGCTGACGCCGTGGCACGCCTTCCGCATGTGCGACAGCGAACACGGCAGCGACCGCGAGGATGGCAGAGACCTTCATGCTTGTCGCAAAGGCCGGGGTAGAGGGAGAGTGAAGAGAGAGCTTGGTTGCACTTGGAGGAGGAACTAACAGTGAGAGTGGAATAGCGTGAGCTTGGATGGATCCTCACGTCGAGAGACCCTTGAAGAGATGCCGACTGACATGCCACGCCGTCAGTCCGCGCAAGCCACCGGCAGAGAGCTTGAGAGGCACGAATGGACGGTTCTCGCGCAAAAGCGATCTTCTTCGGCGACCCTTCCCACACACAATAAAACAAGAGGCCGCCTTGTAATCTATGAATTGATTAAGGTGTTGATCGCACGAGTTTTGAGCGGCTATCGACGCTCCTCACCCGTCGCCGCTGCTGAGAACGAACAAGAGGCGACGCTTTGGACGCCTTGCCCACCGTAGGTTGTATTCCTCACTTGAATGTGGCTCAATACAACCCGGCAGCTGAGGCAGCACAAGCTCGTTGACTGCAGTATTGTGCCAGGATCTTCAGCGTGCAGTGCCTGGGTCGGTTGAGGGTTCATCCGGAGGCCATGCCACGTGCCCCTGACGGATCGTATACCTTCCAAAAGAAAGGCTCGGAGGTTCCGCCCCATATTGAGGATGCCTATGGTCACCTGTCTCCATGCTGGGAAAGCGAGCATCACGAAGGATCGTTGTCTGTGGCGAGCAGTCATCACTGATGGTGTTCAGAGGGAGAGAGCAATCCATTTATTGTTTGAGAAACAAGTGTACATTAGTCAAGCACAGTGGAGAGTACTACTGCTTGTATTCGTCTTGCATGGGGACGATCGGGGTCCACGCGAGCGACGGGACCACGTGCGACTGGCCATGCTCGGCCTCGAGCTTTGCTGTGATTTGCTCGTCGTCGAGCGTCGTCTCGAGCTGCTCGTTCTCGACCGCCAGCGGCACGCGCTTGAGCAGCGGCTGCTGGTTGTCGCTTCCTCGTAACGACTGCTGCCGGCCGGTGGCGACGCCCACGAGCGCTGCCCACCCGAGGACGAGGAGCTTCATCGTCTTATTTTCCCTTCTTGCTTGTCTTTCTGGACTTATCGAAGTGGTGGCAGTCAAAAGAACGCTTGAAGATCCTGGGATTCAGACAATCCTCAGATCTGATACCGATTACAAGAGAATATATTGGCTGAGATTGAAACCATTCGCCTGATTCTAACCCAGAGCACAATAAGCGCAATATATTGGCTATATATCGCCTTCAAAATATATTATTGGCTATATATCGATCCCCCTGTACACTGCAAAATCCGGAACATTCGGGACTGTTCGAGATTGCTTGATTACGAATTTTCGAGGAGCTTCTGGAATGGCTACACAATCGACCTCATATCTCAACAGTCTCTGTCGCACTCTCTCATTCTCCAACTTACCACGCAACCAACAGATCCAACGACCACAACACCTATGAACTCTCCACGCCACCACGAGATGGACAAGCTGCAGACCATCGACCGCCAGCGCGAAGCCGTCCAGCAGCGACTCGACGAGCGCCTGCCGCGGCAGCACCGTCAGCTCGCCGTCTTGGTCACTGCGACCAAGTGGCGGCTCTCGACGCTGCACCGCCACGACCCATCTGCGTACACACAGGAGCTCGTGGACGCCACAACTAAGAAGCTTCGCATGGAAGTCGGCGCGTTTGAGTACGCGGCGAAGGAACAGAGCGAGCTGCTCACGCGCGCGCTCTTCCAGCTCGACGATGTGCTGAGCCACGGCGACGCCGCGATCAAGGACGCCCGCAAAGCGTTGGTGCTGGCTGTGCAACAGCAGCTGGAGCGCGCTGATCTGATGAACATCAAGGCGGCGGCACTGAAGCAGTTTACCGAACGTGTCATTGACCGATTGCCCGCCGTGCCTGAGGCAGTCAACGAACCGATGGAAGATGCGGCGGACCAGACGGAAGTCGCTGTGGAGTCCAAGGTTGAGCCCACGGCGATGGAGCAAGACGACGACGATTGGGAGCATCTCGATGCCGACAACGTCCGTGCGCTGTTTGCGAGCGACGACGAACAGGAAGCGAAGGAGGATGAGTCGACGGAAGACTCCCAGGCCATCGAAGACACAGTCATGGTCCAGCCAGAAGAGACCGAGCATGAGGAGGTTCAATGCCAGGAAGAGACAAAAGAAAACGAAGACTGCGAAGACGACGAAGAAGATGAAGATGAAGAAGAGACTGAGGACGAGTCGGAGGCCATCAATGAGGACGTCGACGAGAGCGAGGAGCGCGCCGATGAAGACACCGAAAAAGAATCGGCATGCGACGATGGCGTCTCGCTCCCCGTTTGGCGGCCGTACTACCAGATCCAGAAGCGTCCCGACGGTGTGTATCTGATGGCAAACCTCCACGGAATTGACCCGCGGCACATGGAGGTGCAGGCGATGCCCCAGCAGGGCGTACTGCGGATCGTGGGCGTCAAGTACCCGACTCAGAAGGACCTCTTGCTTTCCCGGCTTAGCGGTACTCCGACGTTTGGCCGTTTTGAGATCGTCGAACGCTTCCCGGCGCAGATGCTCAACCTCGAGAACGCATCGCAGCAGCTCAGTGCGGACGGCACGCTGCAAGTACGTGTGCCGTACTACATGGTCCACCAGCCGCGTGTGCTCCGGCGGGTCTCTCCCTTCTTCCAGCCGCACCGACTCAGCGTGTGGTAAAGGCAGAGCAAGCGTCTGGCCACCATACCGTGTACAGTGCATTCAATTGTATTAGTTATAGCCACAGAAACTAGGAGCCACCGAAATGAATATGAGATCTCATTTTGAATTCGATACGTTCTCAGCACGCTACCCCACATACTGGAAATATATTTTTCATGCGACCAATTGAGTCATGAGACTGTCAAAGGACGAGCTGGTTTCTCGCCTGGAAGATCGTCCACCGTAACGAGATCATTAGGAAGCGCCAGGGCTGAAACTTCTGCTTGCCGCTTGGCATCGATCTCATCGCGGACTTGCTTGCTAAGCTCGCCCTTGTATTTCGCCATGACCGCTTGCTTGAGTGTCAGGACCTGGTCTCGTAATGCTTGCACCTGGTGCTCTCTCTGCTTTTGCTCAGCCGTCACAGTGGCTCTTCCATCGTCCATGGACTCGAGCAACTGCAGCCGCGTTGTGCGGTTTTTCACTCGCGTCAACACCTACAGAAGACCCCGTACGTGAGTCTTTTGAATAACCCACCACCACGGGCAACGCATCACCCCCCACCTGTTCATACTGCTTGCGCTGGTCCGCAACAAGACGCATCGCCTCCACGACACTCAACTGTCTTGTCTGGCGTCTCTTTGCAGCCGCCTGACGCTGCATCATCACGAGCTGCACGACCATTCGCTGACGGAGTCGGACGTAGCCGTACGCGAGCAGCAGTGTCGCGGCCGTGGCCAGACCGTAACCCTTCACGAGCATCCACAGCGGAGATGATGCTGTCGACCCCACGGAGACCCCGTCAGAGGATGAGACAGCGCCAGCGGCGCCGCCCAGCAGCCGCGAGAGGCCGTTCTGGCGTTCGACATTCTTTAAACACGCAGTGATCTCCTCGGGTGAGAGCCCCTTGTTCTCGAGGAAGTCAACGCGCTGCGCAAGCGAGAGGGCGCGCACGGTCGGATGCAGCAGGAACTGCTCGCACTTGGCCAGGAAGCTCGCGTCGTGGACCATCGGAGGCAAACTGATCTCCTCGTCGTGCGATTTCTTTGGAGCTGTTCACGTTGATGCGTGGAGCTACTGAATAAGACAGAACAATAGACATGATAGTACCTCATGCTGTTCTATACAGAGTGTTGGTCCCAGACATTCGAAAACTCTGGGACACTCATCTCCCTGCTCCGTCCAGCCGAACCCGCCAGAATGGAGCCGCCACGAGCTGCGCGTGCGCCGCCTCCCACTGCCGCCCCTCGTGCATATCTGCCATCACAGGTAGCTTCTCGAGGACTGGATACCCGCCATGGAGTTGCCCCGCGAGTCGCATCGAAATCGTCGCCCTCTGGGCTGAGATATGTGCTGCCCAAGAGTTCAACCGATGAATCTCCATCGCATGACTCTCTAGCGCACTCGCCGTCCGACTCGGTGGCGTCGCCAGGCTCTCAAGCATCTTCGGGCTCCTACCGCTCAGCTGTGGCATCAGTGCATTCCTCTGCGTCGTCGAGCCCACAAATGCACGGCAAGTCGGACGGTAAACCGTCGCCAGCCACACCGCAAACCGACAGCAAGAAGCGACCGCTGAGTGCGTACAATGGACAACCACAGCGGCCTCCCACCAAGCAGAAGCGCGGTACACGTGGTCGCGCTGGTAGTGTTGGTGGCGATGACGATGACCAGCGGCTGAGACGGTGTTCCGGGTCCCCTCCTCCACGAGCAGCTACGGCCCGGCAGCTCAGCCGTGTCCATCAGACCGACGATTCTCCGGCCCCTCTGGCACGCTCCAATGCATCGAATGGTCGAAGCAAGCAGCTAACGACGCGCATGGCCGAGCACCTCTTCCGCCACTCGACAGCGCTGCTGCACCACGGGAATCTCGACCACGAAACGCGCACAGCTGAGCTGCTCGACGAAGTGCGACGCGTGCGATACGAGCAAGCCACGTATGAACGCAAACTGCGGAGTCTCCGTCGGGAACTCGAGGCGCTGGACCCGCTCGCCGCGGCCGCCCACGCGCGTGGCGAGTCCATCGGGCTGGATCCCGAGACCAGGCAACGGGTCTCTCAACCACCACCGCAGACGTCTTCGGTAGAGCCTCGCCAGGACGCCGGCGATATGCTGGTGCCACCTCAAGTGCCCGTGCGAGAGGCCGCTATGCGCACGGCGTTTGCCTCTCGAAACACACAGGTAGCGTCCTTTTCCGATGCGCTCCGTGGCCTTGATCAGTATGCTCAGAACGAACGGTCTGCGAGTCGCGGTTTGCATTATTAAAGTCACATAAATAATTCGATTCGGAGAAACAACTTAATTAGTTTGTGTTTAGGGAGTCTACGAATCGCGGGCCGTGACGGACGTGACGATGTCCTGGATCGTGCTCATCGGTGGGCGATAAATCTCCGGTAGTAGCTTGCGCTGGATCGAGTTGAATGAGTACTTGTAGCGGCCGACGTTCTTCTTGGCAATGTCCATGCGCACGCCGAACTCACGCATCGTGTTGGCCACGTCCTTGACCTCTTCGAGCGGCCCCGACTCGCTCGTGCTGCCGCCGCTGTTGGCTTCCAAGAGCTCCTCGAGCACGTGGCGCTTGCGCTGCACGAGCAGCCGCGCCTGCTCGAGCGTGACGCTCATGGCCGTGCGGTCCTTGCCCGACTTGCAGTACGTGATGCGCCCGCCGTTGAGGCTCCGCACGGCGTCGGCCGCGTGGAAGAGAATCGTTGTGTTCTTGGACGACGCATTCTCGGACTCGACCGTTTGCCGCAGGTTCCGCAAGATCTCGTCCGGGTGGGAGCCCACAAATGACTCAGCGAGTTCAATGGATGCACTCGAGAAGCGGTTGTAGTATTCGACGATCGACCGGAAGCTGCTCGTGTTGATCTTGGCCTGAATGGAGACCCCAGCGTGACCCAGGCGGTTAGCAAGCGTCTGCATTTCGTTGATGCCCTGAGTGAAGAGTACAGATGTGATCGTGATGAGCTGTCCGTCCCGCAATGACGCTGGGAGGGTATCAAAGAGCTGGGAAGGAACGGGTACGCGAATCGTGTACCCCACGTCGTGGCGCTTTTCAAGGATCACATCTTTGCTCCCTGGTGCGTCTTTGTCATAAACTTCATGGAGCTGAAAGGCAAACGTCTCGAGACACTTGATGGCGACCCAGGCGTCCGAGAGCATGCGAAGCTCCTTGCCATGGGACGAGATGAGACTCTCCCAGCCAATGAGAAAGCCGATCGCCGCATACTGCTCGAGCACGGTCACGTTCTGTTCACGCAGGCACAGATCGAGCTTCGCGACGAAGCACGCGACGAGACTACTCACGGACTGAGAGACCGCGACACTCTTGCGCAAGTAGTACTCGGCCCGGAGCATCTCGAGACGGCTCAGCACACGCACAGCGTACGCGATCGATGTGACAGGATCGACGCCATCTTCGGGCTCGGTCTTGAGTATCGGATACTTGATCTCACTAGTGCTTCCACTCGCAGTGTCATCGTCGTCATTGCTCTTGGGTTTCGTAGTCGCTGGCTGCCGGCGCTTGGCGGCCGCCTTGGCGCCAGCGACGGCACGGGACGCCAGCGTTTTCTTGGCCTTAGGAGGTGTAGTTACCGGAGGAGTTGGGTCAGCAGCCTTGACCGAGGTATCCGGCGGCACCATCGGGACCCAGTCGTCCTCATCAAGGACCTCGTCTTGGAGCGACGAGAACGCATAGTCGGCTGCCTCTTCACTGATAAAGTCGGGCGTGTCCTTGGGCTTGTTCGAGGTCGTGACGCGAGGGTTGCACCGATCTAAAATGCCCTGGAGTCGGTGAATCTCCAGCTCCATCTCGCGCAACCCATAATCACTCAGACCCAGTGCATGTGCAGTAGGAGCCCCACACGTGATGGTCGCGTGGGTCTCAGCCGCCATTGCTCGCTCTTCCACCGTCTGCATCGCTTGCGGGCCAGTGGGTGACGGAGGAAGCCCAATCGCCTTTGGGGACCCGATGCCCAGCAAATCTTCAGTCGAGACCTTGCGTGACCCGCGTGGGGCGAGCGGCACGAGCGACGCATTGCTATATGATCGACCGCTAGTCAGCGTGCTGCCAAAGTGTCGCAGGATCCGGAAATACGACACATGAAGGTTCGTCGGGATGCCCTGGATATCGGCGCGCTTCTTGTGCTGACTCGACTTGAATGTCTTCTTTTGGTCGACCAAGTGCTCGCACAGCCGAATCATTTCGTTGACGTTGGCGATTTGTCTTTGCAAGGTCAGTACATGCGGGTGCAAAAACTGGAGCGACATTTCGCTCTCCAACGGGTTGGATGACGGCGGCTCGGCGTCCTCAGCGAGCCGCTCGCGACGCGGACTCAGCACGGGGTCCGAGCCATCGCCAGTGAGTTCCGAAGCCGAATGCACCACGCGATTCGCGAGCAGGATATTCAGCCGCAGTTGAATTTGCCCGCACACGTCGTCATTGGTCGGCTGACGAATGTCGAACCAATCCACGAGTGTTAGAGAATGCACTGAGTGGGCCGTCTTGGTGGCAGAAGTCCCGTCTTCGCCTTCGCCGTCGCCTTCGTCACCGTCTTCTCCTTCCCACACGATCATCTCTTCGACACTCATCTTGTCTCGTATGCTCTGGAGCGGGATGAGCACTTCGCCCAGTAGCTCATTGTCGAGCCCCGACATGATGCCGTAACTCTCATTGTAGACTTCCAAGCGAAGCCAGCCATCGAGCTCTTGGAACTGGTGCGACCGCGACGGCCGGTAAAACAGGAACTGCTTGAGCTGGTTCACCGTCGAGACTTCCACGCGACTGGGAAGCACCGGCGACACGTGCAGTTTCGTATTGGGCTTACCGTGTGGACAGCTCGCGACCGACTTGTTCGAGGAAAAGACGGGCGACGCCGTCTCATACTCGGTGTTGGTCTTGCCCACAATCTCTTCCTGCGTGCTGCCATTGCCGTCGCAGAACTTGACCACGACAAAAGGGTTCAATGTCGAGCTCTCGCCAGACTTGCTGTTCGAGTGGTTGCGCCCTCCGGCGACAGCACCAGCACCTTCGTTCCACGCCTTGTTTGCCTGAGTCTTGAGGCGGTTCATGATCCCCCCAGCTCCCCCCGTATTAGTCGGAAGTATCGACGCCCGCGTGTCAGTGGCAGAAGAGGAGGACGCGCCTTGACTACTCAGCCGCCGCCCACAAATGACTTGAACGCGGAACACGTCGTGGCCAAAGTTGAGCGCCTCGGCGTCGTCCTCGAAGAACCGGTTCTTCTTGCGGTTAAAGTTGTAACGCGCGCGCCACTCGTCGCACATTTGCTGCAGTTCGTAGTGGCACACCTTGAGCAGCTGCAACGGGATCTTGACGCTGAAGTCGACCTCGGCGGCCTCTTCAAGCGCGAGCTTGGGCGCGACGGCCTGTGTTTTTTCTTGATCTTCTTTCATGAGCGGGTAGAAGAGAAACGACTTGAAGACACTGTGGTAGCCATCAAACAAATACGGCACGAGTGGTCCGATATTCGCGAATCGAACCTCCACGGTCGCACCGTCCATGACAGTTGAATGCACAGGCAGCGTGAGCCGCTGCTGAAAATTGCCGCTCGTCGCGACCGTGTACATTTCCTGGAACGTCGACTGCGCGTACCCAAAGAGCTGCGCATTCTTGTTAGACGTCGCGCCTTCCTCGGGGATCATGATCATAATCTGCACGTGGCGGTCGCGCATCGCGGCGGCGTGGCACTTCACGTAAAAGCCCACGGCGAAATGCGGGTTCCGCGACTTGCGCCGCTCGCTCCAGTAGGTTTCCGAGTCGAGCAGCTCGGGCGGCGGCTTCTCTGATGCGTCTGGAACGGGCAACGCCTCGTATCCGGGCAGCGGGAACTCTCTTGTGATGCGAACTTCGACGCTGACCTCGGTGGGGGGCTTGCCGCGCGGCGACTTGCTCGTCTTGGACGGCTGCGAGAGCATACTGAGTGCGCCGCGCATGAGCGTCTGCGCCGTGCGCGTCGTCGTCTGGATCGGGTTGCCGTCCACGCCCATGCATGACACAAAGAAGTAGAGACCGAGGGGTTTGTCCGATGGCTTGAGCGTCGGCTGCTGCGGCTTCACAGTCGCCGGCGACTCTCTCGTCACAAGCGAGGGAAAGATATCGCCGTCGTCCTTTACAGGAAAGGACGACGCCGGCGACGGCTCGGCGCTCGCCACGATCGCAAACGGATCGCTCGCGTGGTTCAACGCGAACGGATCCGTCGTGTGGTTCAACGCGAATGGGTCATCCGTCAGCGACAGCGCGGGTACGGTCGCGACAGGTGAGTCGCCAAAGTCAATGAGGTTGGGACTCGACGGCGCGGCCATGGTTTGGGGCGGCTTCTAGAGACTGCAGGAGGCTCGGAAGACCGCGATTTCGGCGCAGGAGACGCTCGCTGATCACGTGAGCTACTCGGACAAGTGTCTGTAGCGTAGGGGATCGTCGGGAGGGGGAGGGACGCGGCCGGCAAGGAAGCCTTCAGCCGCTTTTGCCGGTGGGGACTTTCCTATTATGATAGCCGCCCTTCGTCAGCTGAGGTCTTCAAGTCTCTCGTCAGTTACCGAAGTCCATTTACCGGTTAGCAACCGGTATCGCAACACACGTGGTCCACACGAGGTGACTCCAATGAAGCAACATTGACAACCAGGAGTTGCAGATTGAGAGTGCCACGTGTCTCGACGCACTGGGCGATATCTTTCGATGGGGAAATGGCGCTTTCGCGTTGATGCCAATCGGCTCTCGCCACCCCGCCATGCAGACTGATTATAAGACAGTTCCTTGGAGACAACCAAGTATTGAATTACGTTGTTTATGGATGTCACCCCGCCAGCGAGCTTACTGGAAGCTGCTCTCGCTAGAAGCAAGCGGGTGGCAGTTTACTCAATGGCGACCCACTCGGCCTCCGGGAGCTCCCCCGAGTCCTTGACCACGACCTGCTCGCTGGGAGTCCCGCCGCCCGAGCCCACAGCCTCGACAGCCTTGATGATGTCCATGCCGCTGATCACACGACCAAACACGACGTGGCGGCCATCGAGCCACGAGGTCTTGACCGTGCAAATGAAGAACTGCGAGCCGTTCGTGTTGGCGCCAGCGTTGGCCATGCTGAGCACGCCCTCGCCCGTGTGCTTGAGCTTGAAGTTCTCGTCCTCAAACTTCTCGCCGTAGATCGACTCGCCGCCCATGCCGTTGCCGTCCGTAAAGTCACCCTACAGCAGCACACCTCGTCAGAATAAGATCGAGATCTTTCAGTAAGACATTGCAAAAAAGTACGTACGCCCTGGATCATAAAGTTGGGGATAATGCGGTGGAAAGTGCTGCCCTTGTAGTGGAGCGGCTTGCCCTTCTTGCCCATGCCCTTCTCGCCCGTGCAGAGCGCGCGGAAGTTCTCGACCGTCTTGGGCGCGGTCTTGCCGTAGAGACCCATGACAACGCGACCGGCATCCTTGCCGCCGATCGTAATGTCAAAGAAGACCTGGGTCGTGATCTTGGGGCCCTTCCCGGCCTCCACAGCGACCGTCATGCATAGCGCGAGCGCGAACAGCACGCGCACGATCTTGCTCGCCATCTTCAATTACCAAGCGATGGATTCTTGGGAAATGAATGACCCATGCTCGTTTTACAGGGGAAAATATCCACGAAGGGATGGGCGGTATTTTTTACAAGCGCAGCAATTTTTACATGGTGGCGATCTTTAGAGTATTTACGAGTATAGAAACTTCAAGCCGACCCAAAATGGTTCGAATACAAGGTAGGTTGGTTTGCAGAAGTAGGTGGTTTCGGCAAAACGTAGCCATGTCGAGTGATGAGATGGGTGTCTGAATGGTGCTCATTCAGGAGATCGCAGGTGACCCACAACATACTGTATACAAGTAGCGGTGGTGACGTCAGGAGAACTAAACCCCGACGACTGGAAGTGTCGTTGCTGGCGCCTTGTCCTTCACCGTTTCCATCGGTAACGCTGTTCCCACTACCGATAGGCTGACCGCCGTCGCCCTGATAAGAGGGAGGGGCTGCTGCTTTGTCCTCCGGTGGGCTACTGTGAGCGATATTGCCTCCACTGAAGTTGTCATTGCCGCCTCCTGTCCACCTAGCTGACTCATGACATGGTTTGATGATACATTTCCAATGCAGTGTTGATGGCACTCGCCTTAGATCACCGCCACCACTGCTTCGCATCCCGCTCCCTGGCATCTACCCCTTACACACTGACTGCTCAGAATGACCGCCCGGTGTCTCCGAAAATGAAGCTTCTGTATTGTATATTAGCCACGGCCACTATGCCAACCACACATTACAGACATTTCCCCGGAAACAACCATGAACATGGACAACAAACCACCTTGCAGCTCATGAGCTGCTCGCGTTTGCTGAAGCGAGTGGAGAACTTACTCAACCTCGACCCAGTCGGCCTTTGCAAGTTCGCCCGAGTTTTTGATCACGACCTCCTCGCTGGGCGTGCCGCCACCCGAGCCCACAGCCTCGACGGCCTTGATGACGTCCATGCCGCTGACCACATGACCGAACACGACGTGACGGCCATCGAGCCACGAGGTCTTGACCGTGCAGATGAAGAACTGCGAGCCGTTCGTGTCCGGGCCGGAGTTGGCCATGCTGAGCACGCCCGGGCCCGTGTGTTGGAGATCAAAGTTCTCATCCGGAAACTTGGCGCCGTAGATCGACTCGCCGCCCCTGCCGTTGCCGTCCGTGAAATCACCCTATACATCGCATACCGCTTCAACATAAGCCAGAGATCTTTGCGTCAAGCTCACAGCACGTGAAGGATACGTACGCCCTGGATCATGAAGCCCGGGATAATGCGGTGGAACGAGCTGCCCTTGTAGAAGAGCGGCTTGCCCTTCTTGCCCGTGCCCTTCTCGCCCGTGCAGAGCGCACGAAAGTTCTCGACCGTCTGAGGCACGTTCTTGCCGTAGAGCCCCATGACGACGCGGCCGGCGCTCTTGCCGCCGATCGTAATGTCAAAGAAGACCTGGTTCGTGACTTCACCCGGAGCCGCCCCCACAGCGACCGCCACGCACAGCGCGAGCGCGAGCAGCACGCGCGCGACCTTACTCGCCATCTTCAGATCCCGACCGACGAGTGAACTGGAGAGTGAATCGAATACTGCGTAACTGGGACTCAAGTTGAACAGAGGGAATAACGGAACGAGTCAGCAGCACGCTGACTGACTCCCCGTCAGTTGGAAACGGGTGGGCAGTTTTTACGACCCGGACGACTTTTTACACTTGTTTATGGTGTAATTACGAGGGTGTGGATGATCAAAAGAAGTATGTTGAAGTGTCAATAGTAGGTAGATTCGGCTTCAAGTGTAGCCATCTGCAGACCATCATGAAAATGACTTGACGTATCTCTCAAAACTCAACCAACTCCACGCAAGTTGACGAATAGCTCTAACATTCCCTGGTCGAGAAGGCCGAGAAAAAAGCCGCGAGTTCAGCGTTGCGCGACTGGAGGAGTCGAAAGGATCGCCGCCAATTTCCGCCCCCACGATGGCGCGCCCCTCATCTCGCTCAGGTCATCGCCATTAGTGGCGACTTTGCTGGCCGCCGTCTGCATCGCCTCACTGATTTTCTTCGCCATCTCATCGGCAACGCCGCTCGGGGAGACCATGTGAGTAACCGCGTCTAGCTCGAGCTTCCATCGGTCGTGATCCCACGACGCCAGAAAGCAAAGGCAGCTCACGATATGTGTCCACATGACGTGATGGTCCACGGGCTTTCCACCCATCGACAGCGGCTCTGGCGAGACCGCGGACGTGAAGAACGCGAGCACCACACGCTCTGTGAGCAGCCGCAGCGTCGCTGGAGAAGCCGCCATCGTCAGAGTGCCATTGACACCCAACACGGCCTCAATGACGCACGCGACGCGAGGGTACAACTCTTGCTGTTCATCTGTCAGTGCATCACGGAGGCGGCGTTGCACGTCACCCACACACTTAGCACAATCACTCGCATTAGAAACAAGCCAGCGAATCGTAGGTGTCTGGGTAGCGAGCGTCGGCAGCTGAAACTGGATCGAGACGTGCCTTTCCTCCGCACCCACAGCGGTGACGTTCACGGCGCTACAGCTTTGGATCGCTGCGACAACATCTTCGATGCAACAATCCACTGCCACCGTTGTCCCTATCTCCACAATGGATGACGGGTGAGTCCACAAAGCCGCATCCACTCGCTCGACGCTCGCACCGTGAATACCACACATCGCCAGTGCGTGCTCCGCAATCTCTAGCGCCTTCTGTACTATGAAGCACGCTTCTTCCGTCGGACCCACATTCATCGCATCCATCGCTCGCGTGAGACTGGCATCTAGTGCGGGCGCAAGACGAGACAATGGGTCCGCTCCATCAAGACAAGGAAGCCGCTGGAATGACAGAACCCCTTCCGAGCTGATGGACTCGTTGGCCATAACCAACGACCTCTGCGTAGTGAGTACGGTCACGCGCGTTGCCGATTGTCGTATCATCTTCAACTTGGACGCCAGCGTCTCTCCTTTCTTCGTGAACAGCACCGTATCGAAATGCAGGGCGTAAGAGATCCACGCTGGCGAGAGCCACCTGTGCACAGCCGCAATCAGCTGAGTCTCGGAAGTCGGTTCAACCTCCTCGACGTTGCGGACGACCACCACACGGTGCGTCGTCACCTGCGCACCCGAGCAGTGCCGCACGAGCTCGTGGCGCAAGAGAATGCGTTCGATAAAATTTTTTGGACCTGATCGGACGAGATCCGAGGCGTCCACGTCAAGCACCACCAGCGAGTCGATAGGTGGAGACCCACTGGACGCCATATCCTCCGTCGAATCTCCCGGCGTGGCTGGCTGTTTAAACTGGTGGTGGAACGATGACGCCAGTGACACAAGCTTGCGGTTCTGCACCATGAGTGCGATCCCGAGCGTTGCTTCAAATTCCCATGCGTCCACCACAGGCGTGCGCGTGGCTCGCGGATCCTCGAGCAGCTCGTTCGAATAGAAGGCGCTGACGCCTTCTGCCGTCGAGACGGTGACATGCGGGATCTTGTTGTGGCATTTGAGCGGCAGTCGGTCGTCGAGCTCGATCTGCAGCGCCTGCCCTTTGCTGTCTTCCACAACACTGACGACGCGGACTTTGAACTTCCTGCCGATGGGGGCCTGCCGAATGTACTGCGTGGTCGGGCGAAAGAAGAGCGTAATGTGTTCCGCAATCACGTTCCCGTGCCGTGGCCCCACACGCGCCAATACCTCGTTGCGGGTGTGTGGGTCGATGAAGAGACCAACGTACGCGACGTAATGATTCAGCGGGTTCCGGGTCACGGGATTCACGAGCACGAGTGGATCTTGGAATTGCGGGTCGAACTTGGTCGCGCGATCGTCGGCTTCCCACCGCAAGTACATGGACTGAACCTTGGCGACACTGACGCCATGGGAATTGCGCTGCGCCATGCGACTGCACGTGAGCACATCTGGGCAGTGCATTTCAAGAACGTGGAACTGCGCACCTTGCTCGGCAGCGCCTTGCTCGTACGGCTCGTACTCCCACCGCTGCGTGTGGGTATTGTCGACGACGACCACGGCCACTTCCCTGCCTGCCAACGCCTCACGGAACGTTCGCTGCGACACCTCGTGGGCCTTGCTGATGCCCTTGACGTCAAAGTGGTACCCGCGCGGGGTCTCAAAGTATACGTCGGCCGAGCACACGACTGTCTTGGCACGTCGCGCTTCGCAGATCGCGACGACTTCACGGCCGAGCGAACTCTTGCCGCTGCCAGGGATGCCGCGCAACACCACGACGTGGATACGACCTGACTGGGCGTGGTCCTCTAGCATCGCATCGACCATAGACACCAATTGTGGGTGACGTAGTCGAGCAAGAGGATCTTGTTCCGTACGCACCCGTGGCAGAATGATGCGCTGGAGCCACTCGGCTGGGGAATCACTCGCCGTTGCGAGCAGCACGGGCGACACGACGACCGCATGCCACGGCACTATCTTGCGTGTATTGATCGCCGCAGAATCTGGATGCAATCGCACGAGCACACGGTCCTTGAGCAGCGATCGCACACTAAGGCCGAGGCTTTGCAGTCGTAGTAGCAGCGTCGTCGCGAAGTTGTGGACGCTGTTGACGGCAGTGGGCGAGAGCTGCAGCTCTGGTTTGGACGGCGAGCCAAAAACCATGCCTTCGAGAGTATCCTCCACTCTGTCGCTGCTGGAATCACGAGACGGTCGCGTGGGCCGCTGGAGACGCTCGACCACGCGCTGTAGCTCGACGAGCTCTTGCCACGAGTTCACACTGCACTCGAGTAGCGGCAGTCGCGGGGTCGGAGTATCCACAGCCGATGTAGAATCAAGAGTAATCTCTAGCGAGATCTCAACCGGTAATAAACTGTCTTGGATGCTGCGCTGGATCTGCGCAGGCGTCGGCTCGGCCCACGCGCCCGATTTCTTGGAGCTTTTGCTCTTGAGAAACGGCTTGGCTGGCGCTGCACTTGCCGAACCAGCGGCATTCATACCCCGGGCAGAAGCACTGCGACGCGCCATGATACGCACAGAGAGAGAGAGGGAGAGGATGGAGGTGCGATGGGAGGCGGTGGCGGGGCGACTGGGAGAGTCAACTGCCTTGTAGCTGCTCGATCGTTGGTGACGCGATTCCGGATCCCTTCAGGCCATCGTGAAGACCATCACTCACGCCAATGAGTTAAAAACATTGTTGGCAGTTTCGTACCGCCCATAAATAAATCAAGTGAAATGTTGAAAACACACGTGTTTTATTCAAAGTAGGAACCCTTCACTCACCAATGGAACATGGCTCCACTCCAAGATCCAACTCAGATGCCCCATAGTGTTGGGCCCTCCAGCGTGTTAGCAGCGCTTGCAGCTGCAGGCACAGGGCTGGAGCCTTTGGCCTGGGGCCTGATTCTCCGTGTTGTTGCCCACTCCCTGGGCTGAGGAGTCTGAGGAGGACGCGCCGACCGCTCGCGCGACCGCATGCATAATCTCTTCCGTGAACTCGGGCGACGTCGAAGATGTCGCCACGCTCGACACCATTGACCCCCACGTGGATGACGACTCAATGCTAGTTGTAATCTCTGCTAACGGAGCCGCCTGCTTGCTGGTCTCTTCCTGTGCGTCCCGAAACTGCAATAGCTTCTCCACAAGACTCGTGAGCGTTGGCGGCTCCGGCAGTCGTCGCGTTTCCTTGACAAACGCCGCGTATCGCGATCCCTTGAGTGAACGCAGCAGCGTCATGGTCTGGATGTGTTCCTCCACTGAGAACCCCATGATCGCCAGTTCATTGACGCGCGATCCAAGACTCGCAATGTGCTCATCAAGAGACGTCTGCGTCTCATCCCATCGTGTATCGAAAAACGCACACGCCTTATCCATCACACTGCCATACGCTTGGTCGCGATACTTCTCCTCCAGCACGTTCCACAGGTTGGAAGGCAACGCGGTCAGCAGCAGCTCGCGCACGACATGGGGCTCGAGGGCATCGACGATCACGCGACTCGCTTGCCGTCTCGCCGTCGCCGACGATCGCGAGGACGGCGCATCGGCGTCCTTTGCTTTCTCTGGCTCGGGAAACAACGGCCACAACCCCAGCTTTTGCAATCGCTCTTGAACGCCCTGTGCCCAAGACCGGTGGTTCGGCCCGCTGAGCTTCGGCGCCATCGATCTTCGTTGGTCAAAGGCGACTTGAGCAAGTGTGGATCCCTCCACTTCTGGAGGCCTAGAGCCGTGGGTTGCAGCAACTTTCTCCTCCTTCTCCAGCCATTGCTTTGGGCCAAGGAAACTGAGCCACAGTTGATGGGACACGAGACAATCACTCTGAAATGTAGCCATGTTGAGCTTTACATTTCTGTGGACCACACCACCATGAGCTCATGGACAAATCACCCGTGAGGCTGAGTGCAGTCCATCGCAATCGCGCCCGTCCAGACTGCGGGAAGGAAGCTGGCACGCTGTCCGTAGAGACCCATGGTAAGCGTGCGCGAAGCCGTCGTCTTTGGCGCGCTCTTTGGCGTGCCGTGCGCGTGGATCCTGTGGGAATGTGTGCGCGACCCGTCGCTCTTTGCGCTTCACCCGGCGCTCAACGCTGTCGCCTTTCTCCTGTGCACGCCCGCGTACGGCGCTTTTGCGTCTCACTCCACGAATATTCTTTGGGAGGACTGACTGGTTTCTCCTCTGTGGACAGCGCGCTGTTTGTGATGCTGGAGCGGAAACAATCCAAGGACTACAAGACACGGTATGTTTACATTTCTATAGAGATCGCCATGGTTAGCGGATCCCATACTGAGACCGACTCTGGTTCACAGTGTGCTGCTCACGAAAACGCACCTCACGCTCCACGTGATCGCGGGTTTGCTCATGGCCGTCGCCGGCGCAGCTGCGTTCCAGACCAAGCGCGTGTTCGAGAAACCGCATTTCCGAAGCGTCCACTCTTGGGCGGCGCTCGCGACCAGCAGCTTTTTTCTTCTCAATATTCTCCAGGGACTCGTGCTCACGCTCGAAAAGACGCCGCGCAATTGGCAGTGGAAGGACGAGACCCACGTGCTCGTTGGCACGCTCGTGTACATTGGCCAGAGTACGTCGTTTGGAATACTCTACAGAGAGAGTTTCAATTATTTACCCTGTGATTTGCTTGTTCGAATTCCGCAGCCGTGACGATTGTACTCGGTCTCTACACGGGGTCGTGGGGGAACGACCATCTCGGTCGTGAGCGGCAGCAACATTTGGCCATTACGATCTTGCTCGCGCACGTCGTTTTGCTGGGCAAGGCATTGATCGCATCCCGCCCGAACCGCTCGATGGCCGAGAAGCTCCACTCCGGCAAAGCCACCTGAGTCAATATCGATGAAAGAACGAGACCGTGGTAGGACTCGGACGCCGTGAATGTATCGTGACGCCAGTCGATCATGAGACCTTTCAGAGAGAGTATACCCATCAATCTCTCGCCATCACCATCACATCTCTTTCTTTCGATCTGGGCTGCACGCACTGTCCCAGGGTCTCTCTCATTCTCTCTCTCTCTCTCTCCCTCTCTCTCTGTTTCCTTATCGCCTCCTCATTCCCCGAAGTTCGTCCGACAGCTCAAGAGCGACTCTCCAAGCTGCACGACCGGTTCGATTCCTACTACCATGCGGCATGCAGTTACGATCCAGATTGATCAAGCAACCTTCACGACCACGCATGTCCACGTCAACGTGCAACTCCCCAAATGACAACACGACTGGCGTGGCGCAGCGAAGGCGACGAGTTTCCCCCCATCGATACGACCGACTCCGTCATCCGCATTCCACAGAGATACCTCAAGCACTCTGGACTCAAGGCACCTAATCGCGCCGATGATCTGGTGCTGTACAAGCGACGGGCGATGGAGCAACTGTGGCAGGCGATC